>JAQQSY010001074.1:0-14649 GCA_028646535.1 Procyon lotor | reverse complement strand
CAGGTGCCCCACAATTTTCCTAAATGTTGATAGGCACTTAAAAAGAAAGTTTAAATTATGCATTTTTGAATTCAGTGTTGTTTATATGTCCTGTGGACATGTTTTTATTTTTAATTTTTTTTAAAATTTAAATTCAAAATAGATAACAAATAGTATAGTATTGGTTTCAGGTGTAGAATTTAGTGTTTCATCAGTTGCAAATAACACCCTCCCTCTAGCAACTCACAATTTATTCTCTATAGTTAAGAGCCTCTTATTTTTTCCTTCCTTTCCCCACGTTCATATGTTTTGTTTCTTAAATTCCACATTTTAAGTAAAATCATATATTTGTCTTTCTCTGACTTATTTTGTATAATACCGTGTTCTTCTAGTTCCATCCACATTGTTACAAATGGCAAGATTTCATTCTTTTTGATGGCTGAGTAATATTTCATTATATATATATTTATATATATATGAAATCTATATGCCATTTCTTCTTTCTCCATTCATCAGTCTATGGACATTTGGGCTGTTTCCATAATTTGGCTATTGTTGATAATGCTGTTATAAACACTAGTGTGTGTGCCCCTTTGAGTCAGCATTTTTGTATTCTTTGGATAAATACCTAGTAGTGTAATTGCTTTTGAGGGACTTCCATACTATTTTCCAGCGTGGCTGTACCAGTTTGCATTCCCACCAACAGTGCAAAAGTGTTCCCCTTGCTCTGAATCCTTGCCAACATCTGCTGTTTCCTGAGTTGTTAATTTGAGCTATTTTGACAGGTATGAGGTGATATCTCATTGAGGTTTTGATTTGTATTTCCTTGATGAGTGATGTTGAGCATTTTTCATGTGTCTATTGGTCATTTCTATGTCTTCTTTGGAGAAATATCTGTTCATGTCTACCCTCCATTTCTAGCTAGATTGGATTATTTGTTTTGTGGGTGTTGATTTTGATACGTCCTTTGTAGACTCTGGATACTAACCCTTTATCTGGTAGGTCATTTGCAAGTATTTTCTCCCACTCTGTCAGTTGCCTTTTAGTTTTGTTGCTTATTTCTTTGGCTCTGCAGAAGTTTTAACTTGATGAAGTTCATTTTTGCTTTTGTTTCTCTTGTCTCTGGAGATGTGTCTAGTAAGAAGTTGTGCAGCCAGGGTCAAAGAGGTTGCCGCCTGTGTTCTCCTCTAGGATTTTGATAGTTTCCTGTCTAACATTTAGATCTTTCATCCATTTTGAATTTATTTTTGTGTATGGTGTAAAAACGTGGTCCAGTTTCCTTCTTCTGCATGTCCCTGTGCAATTTTCCCAGTACCATTTGTTGAAGAGCCTATTTTTTTTCCATTGGATATTTTTTCCTGCTTTGTCAAAGATTAGTTGACCATATAATTCTAGGTCCATTTCTGGGTCCTTTATTTTGTTAAATGATCTATGTATCTGTCTTGAAAATTACAGCTTTGTAATCCAGCTTAAAGTCTGCCTCCCATTTTGCTTTCTTTTTCAGCATTACTTTGGCTCTTCAGGGTCTTTTCTGGTTCCATACAAATTCCAGGATTGTTTGTTCTAGTTCTGTGAAAAATGCTGGTGTTATTTTTATTTGGATTGCATTGAATGTATAGATTGCTTTAAGTAGTATAGAATTTAAACAATATTTGTTCTTCCAATCCATGAATGTAGAATGTTTTTCCATTTCTTTGTATCATCTTCAGTTTCTTTCATCAGTGTTTTGTAGTTTTTTTCTTTTTTTTTTTAAAGATTTTATTTATTTGACAGTGAGAAACACAGCAAGAGAGGGAACACAAGCAGAGGGAATGGCAGCGGGAGAAGCAGGCTTCCTGCCAAGCAGGGAGCCCGATGCGGGGCTCGATCCCAGGACCCTGGGATCATGACCTGAGCCGAAGGCAGACGCGTAACGACTGAGCCACCCAGGCGCCCCTTGTAGTTTTTTTCGATACAGGTCTTTTACCTCTTTAGTTAGGTTTATTCCTAGGTATCTTATGGTTTTTGGTAAAATTGTAAGTGAGATTGCTTTCTTACTTTCTCTTTCCCTGCTTCATTATTGGTGTATAAAAATGCAACAGATGAGGTGCTTGGGTAGCTCAGTGGGTTAAAGCCTCTGCCTTCGGCTCAGGTCATGATCTCAGGGTCCTGGATTCGAGCCCTGCATCAGGCTCTCTGCTCAGCAGGGGGCCTGTTTCCCCCTCTCTTTTTGCCTGCCTCTCTGCCTACTTGTGATCTCTCTCTCTCAGATAAATAAATAAATAAATAAAATCTTTTTTAAAAAAAGAAATGCAGCAGATTTCTCTATATAGATGTTATATACTGTGACTTTGCTGAATTTATGTGTCATTTCTAGCAATTTTTTGATGGAGTCTTTTGGGTATTCTAGAAATAGTATGTCATCTGTAAAGAGTGTGAGTTTGACCTCTTCCTTGCCAATTTGGATACCTTTTATTTCTTTTTGTTGTCTAATTGCTGAAGCTAGGTACTTCTAGTACTTGTTGAATAACAGTGGTGAGAGTGGACACCCGTGTTGTATTCCTGACCTTAGAGGAAAAGCTCTCAGTTTTTCTGCATTGAGGATGATATTAGCTGTGTGTGTGTGTGTGTGTGTGTGTGTGTGTGTGTGTGTGTGTGTTTGTATATGGCCTTTATGATATTGAGGTATGTTCCTTTTATCCCTACACTCTTGAGGCTTTTTTATCAAGAAAGGATGTTGTATTTTATCAAATGCTTTTTCTGCATCTATTGAGAGGATCATATATGGTTCTTATCCTTTCTTTCATTAATGTGGTCTATCATGTTCATTGATTTGTGGATATTAAACCACCCCTACAGCCCGGGAATAAAGGCTACTTGATCATGGTGAATAATCCTTTCAGCATATTTTTGAATTTGATTAGCTAGTATCTTGATGAGAATTTTTACATCCATGTTCATCAGGGATATTGGCCTGCAATTCTCTTTTTTAGTGGGGTCTTTGTCTAGTTTTGGAATGAAGGTAATGATAGCCTTGGGGAATGAGTTTGGAAGTTTTCCTTCCATTTCTATTATTTGAAACAGCCTCAGAAGAATAGGTATTGATTCTTCTTTAAATGTTTGGTAGAATTCCCCTGGAAAGTCATCCAGCCCTGGACTCTTGTTTGATGGGATATTTTTGAATACTGATTCAATTTCTATGCTGGTTATGGGTCTATTCAAATTTTCTATTTCTTCCTGTTTCAGTTTTGGTAGTTTATATGTTTCTAGGAATGTGTCCATTTCTTTCAGATTGCCCAATTTGTTGGTGTATAATTGCTCATAATATTCTCTTATAATTGTATTTCTTTGGTGTTGGTTGTGATCTCTCCTTCATGCATGATTTTATTTATTGACTCCTTTCTCTTTTCTTTTTGATAAGTCTGGCTAGGGGTTTGTCAATTTTTTTAATTCTTTCAAATGAACTAGCACCATGTTTTGTTGATTTCTTCTACTGTTTTTTTTTTTAATTTCTATATCATTAATTTCTGCTCTAATCTTAATTATTTCCCTTATTCTGCTGGTTTTAGGCTTTATATGCTGTTATTTTTTTCCAGATCTCTTAAGTATAAGGTTAAGCTATGTATTTGAGACTTTTTTTTGCTTCTTGAGGAAAGCCTGTATTGCTACATACTTCCCTCTTAGGACTGCCTTTACTGCATGCCAAAGGTTTTGGACAGTAGTGTTTTCACTACTGTAATGTAATGTATTTTAAAAATTTTTTAAATTCCTTCTTTAATTTCCTGGTTAACCCATTCATTCCTTTTTAAAAATATATTTATTTTTTGGAGGTGGGAAAGGAGAGAGACAGAGTGGGGGGAGGAGTAGAGGGAAAGGGAGGAGAGAACCTCAAGCAGACTCCCCATTGAGCACAGAGCCCAAGGCAGGGCTCAGTCTCACAACCCTGACATCATGACCTGAGCCAAAATCAAGAGTTGCATGTTTAACCAACTGAGCCACCCAGGCACCCCACCCATTCATTTTTTAGTAGGATGTTCTTTAACCTCTGTGTATTTGTGGTCTTTCCAAATTTTTTCTTGTGGTTGACTTCAAGTTTCATAGCATTGTGTTCTGAGAATATGCATGGTATGATCTCAGTCTTTTTGTACTGGTTGAGGTCTCATTTGTGACTCTGTATGTGATCTATTCTGGAATAAATTCCATGTGCACTCGATAAGAATGTATATTCTGCTGCTCTAGGGTGTTCTGAATATATCTATTAAGTCCATCTAGAGTCCAGTGTGGCATTCAAAGCCATTGTTTTTTGTTAATCTTTTGCCTAGAGGATCTGTCCTTTGCTTTGAGTGAGTTGTTAAAGTCCCCTACTATTATGGTATTATTATCAGTGAGATTCTTTAAGTTTGTTATTAATTGATTTACATATGTGGCTGTTCCCATGTTAGAAGCATAAATATTTACAATTGTTAGATATTCTTGTTGGATAGACCTCTTTATTATGATATAGTGCCCTTCTTCATCTCTTATTACAGTCTTTGTTTTAAAATCTAGTTTTTCTGTTAAACATATGGCTACTCCAGCTTTCTTTTGATGTCCATTAGTAAGATAGATGGTTCTCTACCCCCTCACTTTCAATCTGGAGGTGCCTTGCAGTCAAACATGAATCTCTTATAAGTAGCATATTGATGGGTCTTTTTTTTTTTTTTTAAACCATTCTGATACCCTGTGTCTTTTAATTAGAGCATTTAGTCCATATACATTCAGAGCAATTATTAGTAGATATGAATTTAGTACCATTGTATTACCTACAAAATTGCTCTTCCTGCAGATTGTCTCTGTTCCATTCTAGTCTTTGTCGCTTTTGGTTTCTCTTTCCCATTCAAAGGGTCCCCTTTAATATTTCTTGCAAAGGTGGTTTAGTGTTCATGAACTACTTTACTTTTTGTTTTTCTGGGAAATTCCTTATCTCTCCTTCTATTCTGAATGACAGAATGCTGCATATAGTATTCTTGGCTGCATATTTTTCCAGTTCAGCACATTGAATATATCATGTTCTCTTCTGTCTTGCCAAGTTTCTGTGGCAGATCTGCTGCTAACCTTATGTGTCTACCCTTGTGGGTTAAGGACCTTATGTCCCTGGGTGCTTTCAGAATTCACTCTTTATTTTTGTATTTTGTGAGTTTCACTATGCTATGTGTTGGTGTGGATTTGTTTTTTTTTTGATTTTGAGGGGAGCTCTCTATGCCTCTTGGACTTGAATGCCTGTTTAATTTCCCAGATTAGGGAAGTTCTTAGCTATAATTTGTTCCAATAAACCTTCTGCTCCTTTTCCCGCTCTTCTTTTTCTGGGACTTCTATGATATGGATATTATTGCATTTTGTGGAATTGCCGAGTTCCCTAAGTTTGCATTTGTGATCTAATAGTTTTCTTTCTTTCTTTTTCAGTTTCATTATTTTCCATAATTTTTTTCTTCCTTATTACATATCATTCCTCTCTTTCTATTGTTGTGATTATGTCCAGTCAGTTCTACAACTCAGTTATAGCATTTTTAAATTTTGGTCTCATTAGTTTCTAGGTCTTTTATCTTGGTAGCCAGAGTTTCTCTGGTGTCCTCAATGCTTCTCTCAAGCCCAGCTAGTATTCTTATGATTGTTGTTCTAAATTTTTATTCAGATATATTGCATATATATATCTGGACAAATCCCTGGCTGTTATTTCTTCTTGATCTTTGTTGTGTAGAGAATTCTTCCATAATGTTATTATGTCTAGGTTTCTGTCTTTAGTATGTTATGAAAAGTTATGTTTCCTGCTGAGAGTAATACTATATTAAGACGGAGTCTTTCACTGACCAGGGTCTGGCACTTCAAGAAATGTTTCTAGTGTATGCTGTGTACACTCTGTTGTTGTGCTTTGACAGCACTTTTCCACAGGTCAGTCCTCTGCAATGTTCCTCCTTGCTTGTAGTGGAGAGTGCTTGGACCCTTAACTAAGTGTGATTTGATTTGTCTGTTAAGATAAGCCTAATTAAAAAGAAAATCCAAGAAAAGAGAAAAGGAGCAAAAAAGCAAACAGACAAACGAAAAAGCTATAAGACTGATTCCAAAGAAAAAGAAAGAAGGAAAAAAAGAAAAGAAAAAAAAAAGCCCGATTTAAAAAATGAGAAAAAGGAACAAACAAATAAGCAAAAAGCTATAAGCCTGATTCCAAAGAAAAAAACAAACAAATGAAACAAAAAAAACCCTCCAAAAATTGTCCTATTTCTCTTAGAACTAAAGCTGACACTTTGGAGTGGTAAATGACCAGTAGACTTGGTATATGTGGGGGTCCCATGTTGGTCTTCTAAGGGAGAGGCCTGCTGTGCTGGCTTACAGTCCGACCTGCCCAGTAAAGTTACTCTTGCAGTGCAGGAGGTAGGGTGAGGTTAGGTGTAGGTGACTTCAGCTTCCAGTGGAGATGCTGTGTTTCTTCTGAAGTCCGACCATGCTCGTGGGTGCTTGGTGGGGTGGGGGTGGGGACGGTGGTGATGGTGGAAGATGACTTCACCCTACTGCTGGTGCCTGGGGAGGGTAACTTTATGTCTCCAAACCTTGGCTCTGCTATGTTTTCTCCCTCCAATCATGCAGATTGTTCTGTTAGTCCTGGGATTGATATCCTAGTTGTTCAAAAATGATTTGATGTTGATCTAACTGTGTTTGAGGGGCAGGCAAGCCAGGATCCCCCTACTACTGTGCCATCTTAACCCCTCTTCCAAGATCATGTTTTTAAATCATGGCATTCATATTGTTCTGATCCATTATACACACACACACACACACACACACACACACACACACGCACATATAATTTTTTTTTTTTTTTTTGGTCTGCCTAGTCTATCAGTTCCTGAGTGAAATGGGTTAAATCCACAATGATGGTGAGTTTGCCTGTTTCTCCTTTTAGTTCCTTTGTATATTTTGAGGCTAAAAGATTGTCTATATGATTTGAGATGTATGTTAGTTTCTTGGTAAATTATCTCTTTGTTACTATAAAATGCGCTTGCTTATTTTTAGTGATGATTCTTAAATTTTACTTCCTTCTCCAGGAAGTTATTTTCTTCCTACAATCTGAGGATTATTTTATTATCTACTCACTGCCATTGTTTCTATTGAGAAATTAGTTATCAAGCATACCACTTCTGTGAAAGTAATTGGTCTCTTTTCTCCAGCTGCTTTTAAGATATTTCTTGGTCTTTAGTTTGTAGTAGGTTTTCTCTGATGTACCTAGGTGTGGGTGTGATTTTCTTGTATGTATCTTGCTTGCTCCCCTTAAGTTTCTGATATCCTGTTATTTGTTTTAATTTTACAGAGTTTTTGTCCATTTTATTTACATGTTAGACTTTTTTTTTTAACACATTCACGCTGTTTCCCATTTGTCTCTTACAGTCTCCTTCAGTTTTTTTCATTATTTTCTCTCTGGCTTTAGTTTGTATACTTCCTTTTCACTCACTTTTTAGGTTCACTAACATTCCTTTCAGTTACATATAATCTATTAACCCCATGTATTGAGATTTTAATTTTAGTAATGACATTTTTTCTAGCATTTATATTTATCATATTCTGTATTTCCATGTTCTCATTGTTTTAATTCTCTATTTATTTACATTAGGAAGGTAATTTGAAATAGGCTAGTCCTTCATTTCTGGAAATAAAATTCCCAAATAGGATTTTTAAATAGCTAGCCCATCTTAATTTAAACAGGTAATTTGATAGTAAGTCTAAGCTCTTGAAAATGATAAAGGAACATGCCCTTAATTAATACATAGTTAGATTAAAAGAACTTACTAAAAGATAGCTTGCTAATAAGTCATTTCCATTTATTTGAGGAAGTTCCAGTGCTATTCTTGTACTTTTTTATTTAACACATTTTTGACCACTTAGGTATAAACTCTTACCAGATGTAAATACCCCCGGGAGAAAAGATAATTCAAGCATTCATTTACAGAATTATTATAAAGAAATAGAACATTTTTCCCCCACCCCCCAAACTGAAACAGGAAGGGATGGGGAGGGAGACAAACCATAAGAGACTCCTAGACTCAAGAAATGAACTAAGGGTGGCCGGGGGGGGGTTGGTGGGGTAGGGATAGGGTGGCTGGGTTGTGGACAATGGGGAGGGTATGTGCTATTAAGTGCTGTGAAATGTGTAAGCCCGAAGATTCACAGACATGTACCCTGGGGCAAATAATACATTATATGTTAATAAAAATTAAAAAAAAAAAAAAGAAAGAAATAGAACAATAGTTTTTGATGATTACATGAAAATAGCAGCTTAAAATTTAATGACAAGAAACTTAAAATGCTGATTTTTAGCAATAACTAGCATAGTGACATTTTACTTGAAGAATTATAGAAATTTCATTAGCTTACATAACTATTATTTAGCTATAAGAGGCAATATTATGAACCTGTTCACAAATCTAACTAATAAAACCTAACTTTATAGTGATTAGATTAATACATTACTAACTCATTTACATTATAGAAGAGTTGGATTTCATTCATCTCTTCCTTCATTTAAAAAATAATAATTAAATATGTACTAGGGACATGTTAGTATCTTTAACTCATTGGGTGCTATAAAAATATGGCAAATAACCTGCCTAAACAAAATTACATTATAGCAAGGGATACTGTCGGTCTCCCAAAATAACTAAAATAGTGGGCTAATAAGCTAATAAGTCTATTGAAAGTGATGGAGTGATAAATTGTTATCGAATTTTATATGAGGGAGAGATTATTCCCAGTTATGTGAAACACAGAAAATTTCATCAAGGAGGCAGCATTTTATCTTGGTGTTGAAAATGTAAAAGTTGTATATGAAGGGAAGTTATATATGAAAGGCAAGACATTCTAGGCAGTGTGGTGCTTAGAATATATGATAATATACTATGCTTTAGAGTCAGAACGATCCCCATATTTAATTCTTTGTTTCACTAACTAGCTTTGGGTTATTATTTGACTAAGATTTTAGGAGTGTGTCTTATTTCCATCTAATTCTATCACACTGCATCATTTTCACATCCAAAATCAAAGAATGCATACACTCTGAGTATAATTTTGTGTTTTAAGAAATTGAAAAATCCTTCATGTCTAAGTTTGATTCAGTGATCATCCTATTTTCTATTTGGAATAGTTAGAAACATAACTATCTTCTTCCTAGATTGCAATGAGATATCTTCGGTGGTTAAAAATTGCCAAGTAGTTGTCTTATTCTTGGAAAGGAATCAAGGTAATAAAAAAATTCATAAATCTATGAAATTCTTGTAGTGAGAAACTCTCTAAATTCTTTATATTTCTTGTATTATTAAAAGATGATTATATATTTTATTAAAGATTCAGAAAAATAGTTAATTTCTGCACTATTAATTCTACATAGCTATGTGTAATAGTGACATAATATGTTAAAAGAGGTTCTTCTAGTTTCTTTATTATAAAATTAGACTTTAATTCCAAAAACTTGGTATTTGCACTCCCACAGCTTATTTTTCCTAAACAGCTTTTTTTTGAAGAATGTTTAATTATCTTTGTGAAATCTCTCTGCCCTCAATGTTAGATACCCACAATAAACAGCTATATCTTATATCCAAGCTGGCTTGGAGAAACATGAATTCTAGGGGTCACAAAATATTCTAAAATACAGATCCTAGCACTCATGCTCATTTATAAATTTGAATTTGTGATGATTTAGGAATATATTTACTTTGGCTTAAACAGGGAGGAGGAAGAGAGAGGGTAAAACTCAAGGCTGTCCATGCATGAAATTGGCTTTGGTAATTGGCTTTGGCAGTGCTAAGGTACGAAACTACATAGCTTCATGAAATGTGAGGCTGGGAAGAGAAGGGTATGCCTTAATGAGTCAGTCACTTTGACTTTTTCGACACAGCTTAGCATTCATTACTGTTTCCCTCATTGCCTTGACCTAAATCAATGACCTTTATACTGGAATATATTTCATTGTGTCTCTTTATAACCCCTCCCTTTTCCACCTCTAGTGCACCAAAACAAACAAACAAACAAACAAACAAACAATACACACACATTAAGTGATTCAAAGTATTTAATACACATTCCATACAAAGTATGGAATAGGTGTATTAGTACATTATTAATGTACACCTATACATTATATAGGTGTATTCCTCATTCCCATTCCGATTGCCCATGGAAAAGGGGATATTTTTAACTCCACAAAAACATTGAGAAGCAATCTTTATGACAAAAAAAATGTGCCGTATTTATCTCAAGAAGTAGAAACTGGGCCATTTATTATTAAGGTGAGGCATATGACTTCATTTCTTATAAGTTTAGTTAGATGTAATTTATTCTTAAACTAACTTTCCTTGAGATAATTAAAACACTAAAAGAAAATTAGAAATCTTGATAGAAAAAAATTTTTTCAAATAAAATTATCTTTTCCCCTCATTTTACCATAAGGTGTGTAGATTTGGAATACATCAGTTTTAAAAACCAATCACTAGGGGCACCTGGGTGGCTGAGTGGTTAAAGGCTCTACTTTTAGCTCAGGTCATGATCTCAGGGTCCTGGGATCGAGCCCTGCATCGGGCTCTCTGTTTCGCAGGGAGCCTGCTTTCCCCTCTCTCTCTGCCTGCCTCTCTGCTTACTTATGATCTCTCTCTCTCTCAAATAAATAAATAAATAAAATATTAAAAAAAAACAACCAGTAACTACATATAAGATTCAACTTATCGTTTTAAAAAAATAATTTTTAAATTATTCGGTGTGCACCAAAATTGTTTACTCCCCCAATGATTTAATACTAGACTTGGGAAATCCGAATGCTCGAAAATTAGGGCCCAGAATTTCACCTTCTTAACATGATACTCAAGGATATTAAAAGTCCCAGAAATCCTGAAAACCACTGATTTGAATGGATTATTCTTTCTTTTTTTCTTTTTTTTTGGATTATTCTTTCTTAAAGAAAAAAAATCCTCTAGGCATTATTCCACACAGGATAATGAGGCCTTTTCATGTTCTGTATTTAACTCCTGAATGTTTTTATATAATGAGAAAATGGAGAAATTTTATCAGAATTTTTTTTTTTTTTGGTGAGAAAATCAAATACAGGCATATGTTCAAGAGATCACATACTGCTTCCTTCTCAAGCTGTAGCAGTGAAAATAATTTATAACAATGGAAAACCATGTAAACCTAGCAGAGTTCAAACATAAGATCAATATCTCAGAGAACCAGAAAATGAATAGAAAAATTATATTAGTGGGACTGAAGTCACAGACTTTCTGGTATCTTGATCTACTACACAGAGGGGCAGTCAAGAATGGGATACCTTTAGGGTGAAGGTGGCTGTTAGTGTGAAGAGGAAAGGAAGGTAAAAGGCAGATAAAAATTAGATTTATTGCTTGAAATTAGGGCTTTGGATGAGAATTTCTTGCAGATAAGAGTATCTAAAAAAAAAAAGGTTTATTTCAGATCATTGCTAGCCGCTACAGAATTTCCTATATTTCATCCAATAGGCATGATTAACATATACACCACTTCAGGACAAAGAACTGAAAACCATTCTAATAGTGCATAACTGAATTCGTATATATCTCAGTAACTCTCAGTCTCACCAAGAGTCAGTAGCTGTCAAATGCCATTATAAGACCTGATTTCATATGAGGTTAGGGGCTGGGAAGAAAAAAATTGCAAAATTATGAGAGAGATTGGGACGAACACAGAGAATAGAGAATAGACAAGAGAATAGATAGGTGAATAAATTGTAGAGAGAACATTAAAAATTTTCCCATAACAATCCAAACTACATGAAGATGTCTAATGCTACCAGTGGGAACCAACACATTCAGAATTAAAACATAAACTTTTTCCACATGAAATCAATTTTATGGAATAGTCTGACGAGAACATCAAAATAAATAAGCTTAGAATTAAAATCTCACTGAGGTAAATAAGAAAGAGCTTCCATTTAAAAAGAGTAAAAAATTATAAAAGGATAAAAATGAAACAAGAATAGGTGGTTCATAAAAGAACCAAATACAAATCTTGGAAATTAAAAAATATAATGACCAAAATATTAATTAAATATATAGTAGATAAGGTAAACTCAAGGATGACATGGTCAAAAAAAGAATTACTGAATTGGAAGGTGGTACTGAGGAAAATATATAGATGGCAAAAGAGAAACAGTTAAAAATTTCAAAGTGACTGTAAGAGATGCAGAGAATAGATCAATAGGCATCAGTACATATGATAGAGATGCACAATTTGAGGAAATAATGGCTACATGTACACAAAAATAAAGCCATGAGTTATCAAATTTAAGGGAGATGTACAATGCTATATAATGTAACTACAAATACAAAAATAGGTCTATGTTTAGACACTGCTTGATTGAAGAACCTGGGTTAAAATGTGAAAATCTCAAAAACTCCCTGAAAGAATTTTAGGCTATATTGAAAAGAATACCAAGTAGACCAACAACATATTTCTTAACAATAATTAATAGTAGGAGATAATAAAGTATTATCTTTAAGGTAATGAGAAAAAATATCATCTTAGAATTACTTGAGGAAAAGGGAAGAATAAAAAATTTTAGACAAAGTATGAGTGTTTATAATACACACTCTCACTAAAAGAATTATGAAAGCTTGCCCCACAACAAAAAGAAAAGTAAACATAGATGAAATATATGGAAAAGAAAATCATGACAACCATAGAAATTAATAAAATTCAATACTGCTGAAGGAAATGATGTCCACTAAATTTTCTATGTTAAAAAGATAAAAGTAATAAATAAAGGACCTGGCCTTTGTAACCTCTTACCAAGTAGTCATTATACATGGACTACATACTCTCAGGGAAGGATTGCAACCTTGAATCAGGCTGCATCCTTTGCCTGAAGGCATTCCTTCGAGATATAGTCACAAGCCATGAGTACCCAATATACCTGACAGGTGTGGGGACATATGCAGAATGAGTGCTTTGGTCTTGAAAGAGGATCCTGATGGCGCCTCATATCACCTGTATCATACAAAAATGTGTGAAGCTTAAATCTTAAATCTTAGAAGAGAAAATATCGGTAACTATATGACATCAAGTCAGACATTTTTGGTGAAAAAGAAACAGAAACACATAAACCAGAAAGGAAAAGATGTACAAATTTAAGTATCTGTTTAATGAAGTTAAAGATAAGTTTGTAAGTTTGTAAAGATAAGTTTGTAAAGATAAGTTTGTAAAAAGATAAGTTTGTAATGTCAGATGCAGACAAAAATCAAGCAAAAAGGTGTTTGTAACGTATATAACTCTTTAAGGAAATGACTCATTAGAATGTATTAGGTATAGACAAATCAATAAGAAAAAAGCACTAAAAAATGTGGGTGGTGAATAATTTTATGAAATTATACAGTGAAGGCACCAGTTGTATTGGATTAAGGCCCATCGAATTCTAACTCAGTGTTACTTAATTAGCTCTTTAAAAGCCCTAATCCAAATATAGTCACTGTCTGAAGTGCTGAGGGTTAGGACTTAAATATATGAAATTTTGGAGAATGCAAGTCAGCCTATAACAGCAGGGAAATATTTAAAAGGCTGTGAGGATGCAGAGAAATGCACAATAGAGTGCTCATAGAAATGTAAATTGGCAAACCTATGTTGGAGAGCAATTTGATAATAAGTTAATTTAAAGATGTGCTTATCTTCCATTCCGCAATTCTACTTTTAGATATTTAACCAAGAAAAACTTTTGCACATGGGCATGAGTTGATAGGTACAAGAATGTTCATCGTGATATATACGATGAACTCAAAATGAATGATGTAGGGCTATACAAAAGCACAATATTAAATGAAAAGATAAGTTGCAGAGTTTTACATATATTATGCTGTTCATAGAAAAGCTTTAAAATGACACAATATATTGCTATGCCTATAAACACATAGAATAGCTTAAAATACATATGCTATGTATTTTGATTAACACTAAACTCAGGGTATTATTTTTATCTTAAGACGGAGGGTGTGAGGGAATTTGGATCATGGATGGTACGTAAGTGTGGTAGGCAAAATAATGGCTCCTCAAAGATTTTCGTGTCCTGATGCTTAATATCCCTCAACCTCCCTGAATATGTTGTATTACACACCAAAGGGGAATTAAGGTTGTAGATTAAGATTGCTAATCAGATGACTTTAAAATAGAGAGATTATCCTGGAGAATCTAGGTAGGTCCAATGTAATCACTAAGATCCTTAAAAGTGAAAGAGGGAGAAAGGAGAGTCAGTATCAGAATAATGCAACGGCTTTGGGAATGGAAAGAATGAATGAACCAGAGGAATGTGGGCAGACTCTGAGAGCTGGAAAAGGTGAGGAAAATGGATTCTCCTCCAGAACCTCTGTAAGAAACACAGCCCTGTAAACACCTCGATTTTTGTCCAGTGAGATCTGTGTCAAACTTTAGAGCAGATTTGTAAAAAACCAGATCCTGCATTTCCAGACTTTACTCAAAATTTTGGATCCCATGTGTACCCTCATTGAAGATTTTTACTGTATATTTTTATATTATCCTCGTTGCCTAAATTAGTCTTGATTCCTTAATGGTTGGTGACTGAAATATCTGAAGTATTATCTTATCATGTCCTGTCTTTGTTTATAACCTGATGGAGGTTCTTTTTTTTTTTTTTTT
>JAQQSY010001073.1:0-14652 GCA_028646535.1 Procyon lotor | reverse complement strand
TTTTTTTTTTTTTTTCCAGCTCTCTTTCTTAGGTCTGAAGTGTTTCAAAAGTGTTAAAAATATCTTCTTAGTGTCCAAAGTAAATAAATAGCTTAAATACTATTCCTTACATCATAGGTTAACAGATGAAAGTTTTTAACACTCCTCATCTCTCCATTTAGTCCTGAAATTCAATTCAATAGTAAGGCTAAAAGTGTACATTTTTAACCTGGTTTATATTTTCAGGGTTTTGTTGTATTTAATGTCTTAAAGGATACTTTTTATTATTTTTGAAATTGGCATGTAGTATGATAAAGAATCATGAGGTTATGGTTAGAATAAAAATCCCCTAATTGTTCTATATAATGATTATTCGTGTTATATTCTTGAGAAATAATCCATTCTCAAAAGCAACAAGTCTAACATTTTTGCGTATTGGTCAGAATTCACTTAAATAGACAAAGACACAAAATTGACACTTAAATAGACAATGTAGTTCACTTAGATAAAGCTACAAAGTTAATGAGAAAATGCTAACTTGCATACATGATACAGAAATAAATGATTGCCTAAGGGAAATATTCAGAATGAGAGAAGTTTCAGGGTATATAGATAGAATATTTCTCACTCAAAAATTCCTTGGAAGGATTAACTCTTTCCAGGGTGAATAAAAGTCAATTTACATTAGGAATTTACACTCTTATAATAAACTTACACCCTTGAAATAGGTCAGCTAAAATCCAAAATGGAAATAAATATACATTTTTTACCTGAGATACGAATGTATCTGTCATCATTATAGTGAATGAAATTGTTAATGGATAATATCTCAATTTCCAACAACTTTTGTCACCCCTAGCCTTTTCATGTTTAGAGTGAGAAAGAGAGATAGAAGGAAAGGAGAGAGGAGGGGAAGAGGGAGAGAAGAAAATAATTTACTTGACTGAGTAATCGAGCTGTTAGCCCATTTTTAATTTAACTTCCTTCAAAGTATTAGAGACTTTTTTATTTCAAATTTTTGCTTTAAGCCAAGCACTATATTCTTAAGGGAAAAATTACAAAGAACTATTAAGTAGATAACAACATAATATAATAGCCATTATTATAACATGATATACAAAACAAAAGTTCAGTATTCTTTATGAGAACAGTAAAACTGTTAACTATACAGAAATGTGCCACATTTACCTACTTTCTTTTTTCTCGCAAAACCTCAAACTGTCTTAGCTTACTATGTGGTAATGTTGCAGTTGACAGCCTACTAGAGGTTTCAGTCCATGTGCCATGAAATCTCACCCTTTGTCTGGCTTTGTAGATTCGATCTATAATAATTGATTATTATATTGATTTATATTATATTATATTATATTATATTATATTATATTATATTATATTATATTATATTATATTATATTGAATGAGCTTTCTACCATCTTCATTTTCCCAGTTTCTCTCTCTTCCTTTTTTTTCCATCTCCTTCGTGTGTACTGGTAACCCTGAAATGAACTGGTAAGCTTCTCGGATCACTGCTCCTTCTCTAAATTCTATCTGGGGTGGAAATCAAGAACTTTTTCTACAAATGGAATTGCTTCCAGGATTTTGCATTAGATGCACAGGACTTGGCATGCTGTGTTCTGAAAATGTATACTACCAACCATTTTTTAAAAATGTTTATAAAACATATTTAATACTATTAATTGTCAGGAATTACACACAATCTCACAATCAAAATGTGGTTTTTGATTATATTGACATTTATTTTTAAGTTAGTGTGTGTGTCTTTGTATGTATGAGTCAATAGTTTCTGAATTTTTTCTTGAAGAGAATTGAGAACAATTTCATAGCAGCGAGATGTACATCTTCTAGGTTTGTAGAGGAGCAGAATTTAGAAGAATATTATAATGTATTGTGGACATATGATCCAGCAGCATATCGGTATTAGCATACATTTCAGATTCTTTATCACCGTATTCAACTGTACCTATGAAAACTGATGTTCTCTTAATCTCTTCAGAACACACTGTTCCTTCTGCCTGAAGAAAACACGTTTGGCTGTCTCTATTTGGGCTAGTATAATGCCAAGGTTCTCAAATTTGGCATTGCTGACATTTTGGGATGGATAATTCTTTGTTGTGGGAATGGCGTGTAAACTGTGGAATGCTTAGTAGCATTCCTGGCCTCTACTCATTGACACCAATAGCATCCCTCTACCAGTTGTGACAACCAAAAATATCTCCAGACATTGTCAAATGTACTCTAGGGGACAAAACTGCCCAGTTTAATATCCCTAGTACAATGGAAAAAGAGCCAGCTCTTTGTTAGTTAGTTAGGTGTTAGTTAAAACTAGATTTAAATCCCTATTTTACTGTGGATGCATCTTGAGCAAATTGCTTAACTTCTCCAGGCTTCGGTTAATATCAGATATGTCACATATTTGCTGCAAGGGTTAAAGAACAATGTATAATATACTTATATTAGCTTGGCAACTACCTGAAATATGGCAGCACTCCTTAATTATTTCAGTACTTGGACAGAGGCCACTTTTCTTAAAGGATCAATTCAGAAGCACTTACATTTAGAAGCCTTATTCTACTCCAGACCTTTTAGTATATAGTATATAATGTTCTTTCTAATTCACATCCACTCCTCACAGGACTTAGTTTTTCTCCATCTGAGCTGCCATAACCTCTGAGTCCCAGTCTAACATACCATTCCCCTTAGTGACTAGATGTAAAATGCTGGGTTACGTTCCTATGTATAGGTCTGTAGGATGACTTACAGAAGATAGAGAAGATTCTTGTTTATCTGTATTTTTCTTTCTGCTTGCTCCTCAGAGCTTGACCAGTAATACATGAAGGTATGTGTGAATAGGGTATTATCCATGGCATGTGTTTCATAGAGTCCTCCCAAGTGGCCTCTGGGGGCTGGCATTCACCAGCCCCTCAAAATGAGACACTCCGTTATGTTTTGTATTCACAATTTCAGAAAATAATAGGTCCCAAAGCAAAACAAAATAAGGGAAATGACCATGAAAACAAGAACAATAAAATGCATACTTTTGTTTCCAAGTATTTTGAAGCTACCCTTCGTCACTAACACTCCATGATTACATCTCTAAGTCCTGCTTTTTCTGGACCCTTTGTATCAGCCATATTCTTTGCAATAATTCCTTTGCAATTACCCATTATGCTAGTTTGTTTTGTTTTGATTTGATGTTACTTGTGGTTATCAAGGATGATGGAATTACTAAGTAATGATGTAAATGTAACAGACTGTGGGGAAAAAGACCTAACGGGGGAAAAAAGGCAGAAAGACACAGAAAGCATCTAGAGGAATAAATCAGAGATTAAAAAAATGAGAAAAAAAATAGGTATATCATTGTTCCAGGACCAGTTGCTGAAAAGATAGTCTTTTTGCCATTGAAGTTTTTTTTTTGCCTTTGTTTCAAATCAATTTATCATACAAATATGGATCTGTTTGAGTTCTCCATTTCATCCTTACTTACCCTTATGCGGTTACCACATTGCTTTAACTATTATATTATTAAAGTAAATGTCAAAATCAGTTTAGTGTATGTCCTCCAAATATGCACTGTTTCCAAGATTGTTTTGATTGCTCTGAGTCCTTTGCATTTTCTTTAGTGTTTTAAAACTGCTTGTCAATTTCTTAAAAAAAAGTCTCCTGTGATTATAATTCATATTATATTGAACTAATCAATTAATTTGAGACGTAATAACTTAAATGATTAAATCTTTCAATCCATGAACCCAGTATATCTCTTCATTTATTTAGATGTTGCTTAATTTCTCTTAGGATTGCTTTATATTTTTCAATGTATGGAATTTACACATATTTGGTTCAAATTTCTCATGATTATTTTATGGTTTTTGACACTATAGAAAATGGAATTTCAAATATTTCCAATTAATTGTGTTTTTTATAGAAATACGTTTTATTTTTGTTTACTGATGTTGTATCCTGAGATTTTGCTAAATTCCTCATTTTTTTAAGATTTTATTTATTTATTTGACAGAGAGGAGAGATCACAAGTAGGCAGAGAGGCAGGCAGAGAGAGAGGGGGAAGCGAGGTCCCTGATGAACAGAGAGCCCATGAGGGCCTCAATCCCAGGACCCTGAGAGCATAACCTGAGCGGAAGGCAGAGGTTTTAAGCCACCGAGCCACCCAGGCACCCCTAAATTCCTCATTTTCATAGTTGTTTGGTTTTTAGGATTTTCTACTTTATTATTCCATCTTTAAATTGAGATAGTTTTTAATTCTTTATTCCTAAGTATGCTTTCTATTAACCTTTATTGTTATTGCTCAGGATAATGATTAATAAAACCGTTGAAGATAGACATCCTTGCCTTTCTCCCAATAATAAAGAAATGTATTTAATATAAAGAGACAGGCTAATAAATCTGAATAAACGAATTTTGTTCAAAATGTGTAATTAAAAATGCCACAGATTATAGAAAAATATTTATAAAATCTCTTATACTTCAAAACTTTAATACCATCACTACATAAATAGCTGTGCCTAATTAAAAAAAATGAATGATCACTGAAATATAAAATCATATAAATATCAGAGGAAATTCTTTTTTTTATTATTACCTTTTTTCTTAAGAGAGGGAGAAAGAGGGGAGGGGCAAAACAAGAGGGAGGGAGAAAATCTTAAGCAGGCCCCATGCCCACACAAGTGCCCCATGTTGGGGGGTGGGGGGGGGGCTCTATCTCAAAACTCAGAGATCATGACCTGAGCCAAAATCAAGAGTCAGACACTTGGGGCGCCTGGGTGGCTCAGTGGGTTAAAGCCTCTGCCTTTGGCTCTGGTCATGCCCTCAGGGTCCTGGTCTCAGAGTCCTGAGATCAAGCCCTGTATCGGGCTTTCTACTCAGCAGGAAGCCTGCTTCCCCTTCTCTCTCTGCCTGCCTCTCTGCCTACTTGTGATCTCTCTTTTTGTCTGTCAAATAAATAAATAAAATCTTAAAAAAAAAAAAAAAAAGTCAGGCACTTAACCAACTGTGTCACCCAGGATTCCCACAGAGGTAATTCTTAAGATAATAAATACAATTTGCTTTAAAAAATATAAAAGCATATAATACAAGAGGGTGAGACAAATTCTGCCATTTATATTGATAAAGGAAAAAAAATGCCAATGCTTATAAATGCCTTTGGAAATACAGAGTTTCATATTCAAAGTTTTGGGTATTTTAGCCTTTAAAACATCTTTGTAGAAGGACTTAGAAATATATATCAAAATCTGTTAAAACAGTAAAGACTTTGGACCAGTAGTTAAAGTAGATCATAACAGTTTAAAATAAGATGATTTAACAAATATTTGTGAACAAGGGTGTCTACTGAAGATTATCTTTGGTAGTGATATGAAAAATATAAATATCTAAACAAAAAGATTGTTAAAATGTGTAATCTGTAAGTGTAGAGGGATATTATATGGCCTTTGATGTTCACTACTTTGCAAATTATTTTTATCTTTTTAACAAATGTGTAATAATGTCCTTTAAAGTGAAGAAAGGCCGAGAACCTCACTTAAACCCAGGTCAGATGCTGAAAGGTTTGAAATGTGGAGACAATGAGCTTACATTTATTCTGCAAATCATGGATTCCACCAAACATTCTTCAATGGTAGGCCTCCTCTTAGTTGATGGCTCTTCTGTTCTTTTTGCTTAAGCCACAAATTTTAGACTCACCCTCAATATCTCTTTTTCTTCTCACTTCTTACATTCAAATAAATCCCACTGTCTCCTTGTTGGAAACATATGAAGTTTCTTAAAATGTCTTACTGGCTCTACTGCTATTCCCATGGTCCAGCCTCTGTCCTTCCTTACCTATTGTAGTCTCTAATAATACTCTTTGCTTCCATCCCTGCCTTAGGCATAAATTGCTTTTCAAAATGATACTACTCCTCTATCCTAGTCCTCATATCACCTCCAATTTTATTTTACAATACCGCCCCTTGTCTTCACAATAGCTATAAAATCTTAAATGATTTGCTACTAACATTTTTGAGTCCTGTCTAGCTATTTTTCTTTTTGCTTCCCTAGGTCTTGTTATATTAATCTTCTTGAATACACGAACATACTCTCATTGTAGGATTCTGATCAAACTGTTCCCAGATATATGCTTGGCTAAATCCTTGGTTTACTTCAAGTGTATGTTCAAATCTCATCTTTTCACAAAAGACTGATCACACAGTTTAATAAGGCAACTCATGCCTCCTCCTTCCCCCATAATTACAACTCCCAATCATTTTTACCTGGTCTACTGTTGCATTGTTTTTCTGTAAAATGAATTACTTTCTCACACAGTATATAATTAATATATTTTCAGAGTTCAATATTTCCCATTTATCTTTCTTTGCTTGCCATGCTCTGCGTCGGCATCAATCATTAATTTTGTTTTTTTTATTTTTTCACTAATGTATCTCAGGTCCTAAATGACTATGTGACACATGGTAAGTATGTGATAAGTATTTATCAAATTAATGAATGGATGTCCTTCTATCTTTTTTTGATGACTTCATACTTAAGTGTTCATAACTGATTATGGGTACAATGCATTTTAGCTTTCAATTTCTGTATCTTTATTGTCTCGTTTTAGCTTCAGTAGTTATGCTTTTTTTTACCTAGTTAACTTATTTTTCCCAAATTCACACAATTCTATTAATGCAGACTTTAACTTTACAATGATAATAAAAGTGATATGCATAATCTACTTATCCTTAATAAGTTATAAGTTAACTTGTACTAAAATTCCCATACTTTCTTGTGAGTTTTTCAGATTCTTCTGGACCATCAAATAAGAAAGGATAGACTGAAGAAACACAGAATCCAGCTTACAAGGAAAAGAAGTTTTGTCCTTGCTATTCGATTCAAATGAAAATCACATGTGACCCAAATTACATGTTTGTGTAAGCGTGTTTTTGAAAAGATGGCAAAATAAGTATTTCAAATATGGTTATTAGTATTATATCCAAATAACTAGCTTTTTTTTTTTTTTTTTGGAAATAACTAGCTTTTAATGATAGTTTATTTGAGTGGAACTGGGACCTTGGGCAGCTATTCGTACATCAGTAATATTCCTAGAATCTGCCAATATGCAGCAAATACTTGCATCTTTACATCTACCACGTAGCTTGGACTATTTTGGGTGTACTAAAAATTTTTTTAAATATATGAATAGTTGCATTCATACATACTAAGATCATTACAAGATAGAAAAGAAACTGGTGAGGTCTGGAAATTAGAAAAAAATACTGAATAATTCCTATAGTGGGGCCTGCATGGGCATAGGCCTCATCTTTGCTGCAACTAAGGATGGCTCATTTAGTATTCCAGCATTGGGCCACTGTAAACCTGGTCTAAATTAACATTATAGTTTAGACTGACTGACTAGGTTTAAGTAAGAGGAGGCATATTATATTAATTTATCATTTCTGCCTTTTACTTTTTAATTCTTTTTAGAATTGACATGCTAGGGCAGTGTAAGGGATGTGGTGTAAAGGGATTAAGTAATCTCATGGGATTGGGTACACAGTTTGAATAAACAAAAAGATATCCTCAGTTAGTTTAGTACCACTGATTCCCATTTCTCTTCCAATAAAACTACTTTCAATTTTTCATCAACTTCCTAAAATGCAAATGTATTTGCCACTATTACCCAGTTGACTTTAGCATTTTATACATTTTTTATGACTGTAAGGATAGTTTAGGATTTTAGCTTTACTTAGCTCTTTGAACATAACTGTTCCTAGTCCTCTAGAGACAATATAGCTTTTTAGTGGACAATTTATCTCCTCCTCTTAACATGGCCTATGCTTCTCTAGTTTTCTCCTACTTACTTATCTAATTATATTTTCACTGTAGTCTGGTTTCTGTGTTCCTTCATTCTCTATTTCATGATAACTCCTTACGTGTAATCACCCAGTGTGTAATGAAAAATTTTTCTATCTGCCACTTAGTGTGCATCCTTGAAATCATAGACTCTACTTTCATTTTTGTGAATAGCAGAATGCCACTCACCACAATCATCCCTGCATATACATGCATACACGTACAAAAAAAATGAATACATGAATCTAGGAAGGATGTTTTTCAGTTTTTAAGGATTTCAATGTTTTTGGAAAATCCTGATTTACTGTTATCAATAACATACACCGGTGTTTATTTTTAAAATACAAATCGAGATTATCATGGAAGGAAAGTAATTCATCATGCTCAAAACTTATTCATGTGGTATTTGTTCAAGAAAGCATGCTTCATCAGACCAAATACTATATTGAATTCACTTGTTTAATTTTTCAATTGATGACAAATTAAAATTAATTGAGATAGCAGTTCTGTTACAAAAAGAAATAACTAAATAGTGAAAATTAAAATTGACTTCATTTAATTACTTCCATTATAACTTATAATTATAATTTAATTATGGTTTAATGATAACAGAATAATGCTCTCCATTTAAAGTAAATGGAAAAAATGTTAATTTTTTTTCATGTAAGAACAGATTGGAATTCATTAGCATTACAACTACATAATAACAAATTTCTTAAATTATTTGTTTCGAAGCTTATTATTTGTCTGTAAGACAAAATAATCATTTACATGCATGTATATATATTAGATATAGAAATGAAATATGAATTTTATATATGTACATACAAATACATATTATCTCATTAAGTATAATATCTATTATTTTTAAACATCTTGTGGTTATTATAACCTTTTTAAAAAAAAGAGTTTTATTTAGCCTATTTTTTTGGTTTATAAAATTTTACAGGTTGATTTTCAACATATGTGCAATAATTTATTTGGGGTTCCTGGGTGACTTAGTTGGTTGTGTCTGACTCTTGATTTTAATTCAGGTCATGATCTCGGGTGATGAGATCAAGCCCTGCCTGGGCTCTGTGCTGGGAGTGGAGCCTGCTTAAAATTCTCTCTCCCTCTTCCTCTGCCTCTTCCCTCACTCCCTCTATAAATTAATTAATTAACTAATTAATTAACTAATTGATTAATTAATGTACTTTGTTGAAATATTAAGGAAAGGCTTTT
This sequence comes from Procyon lotor, assembly GCA_028646535.1. Taxonomy (NCBI): domain Eukaryota; kingdom Metazoa; phylum Chordata; class Mammalia; order Carnivora; family Procyonidae; genus Procyon; species Procyon lotor. Next base: position 5,598 of record JAQQSY010001073.1, on the reverse strand, counting down.
AGAATAGTAATAGTGACTTAAGTATGTAACTTAATCATGATTAACACAACAATATAACAATAAAAAATAGAACTGTATTAATTTTTAGTTAGAGGGCCCACTGAAAACAACGTGTGTATTTCCTCCCTCCATTGTTTAGAACCATTCAGAATAACCAAGAGGATAATCAGCCCTTTAATTAAATTTGAAAGGTCCCCTGATGTGCAGAAAGAGTACTTTGAATCCAAATTTTTCATATGAAAATATCCATGCTTTACTACAATTTTCTGACATTTTCTTTCATGATTGAAATCTAAACACTGAGTTGAAAAATTATTGACATGAAAAAAGAGATGGCCTTTCTTAAGAAAATGTACAGTTGCTTCAGACATGTCTTTTAATTGACTTAAATGATCTACTAAATACCTTCAGTTAATCAGCAAAATTCTCAATAAAAATGGGTCTTAAAGATGGAAATATTTTTATTTTATTCAATCCTTATATGTCTTTTTTAAAATAGTAAGCATCTTTGTCCAGGAAACATAAAAATATTCACATGATTATTTTGTTTCACTGAATACTAGCTTTCTCCAATAAAGAAAGGTTTAGAAGGGATGTTCTATTATTGTTCAAATCAGTGCTCATGAACTCAATGAAAGAAATGAATGAAGATTCAAGAAAAAATAATCTGTGCTATATGAAAGATTGTACTATCCAAATCTATAACAAAATTGTAAATATTTTCATATACCTTGGTTTTCCATAACTGGTTGGTGGTTGATTTTGCTTTATGTTTTCCAGCTTCTAACATAAGATACAATTATTAGAAATCAAGGTTAAAGAAACAAAAATCTTGTGAAGCACCTGGGGGATCAGTTGGTTATGCAGCCAACCCTTGATTTGGGCTCAGGTAATGATTTCAGTTTTGATTGAGCCCTGCTTTGGGGGTCCATGCTCTGCAGGGAGTCTGCTTTTCTTTTTCTCTCCCTCTCTGTGCCCCTCCTCCCTCACACTTTTTCTCTCTTTTTCAAATAATTAAATAATATTAAAAAAAAAACCAAAGGATTTTTATTCTCTAAACCTGACATCAGAAGATGGAAATTTCTATGATGAAAAATAATGTGGAAAAAGGCTAGGAAGTGTTGAAGTGTCACTAGGATATTATCTAGAGGGCAAGAACTGATCACCAAGAAATTGACACAGCTTCCTCTATGAAGAGATCGACCAGAAAGAAACTGAAGGGAAGAGTATTCCATACAAAGGGGAGAAAAAGTGAAAATGCCCTAAGTGAGAGTTTGCCAAACATTTTTATGGGGAAATTACAAGGAACAAAGTGTGGCTGGAACAGAATAGTAGGTGGGTTCAAGTAGGTGTGGGAAGTCAAACTGCATAACATATTGTAGATCTTTCTGAGAAGAAATCAAATAGGTGGTGATGGTAGGATTTGATACAAAAGTGTAATAGGATCTGGATTGAAGTCTTAATATAAGAACATTCAAGATGCTATACTGAATGAGATAATGGCAAAGGGAGGGAGATCAATAATAATATACATTTACTTGTTTTCCTTAGATTTAGGCAGTATATTAGAAAGCAGGATGGCCATTGAGATTTAATTTTTAAATTTGTTAATTTTCATTCGATTATCAGAAATGCATTAGACTTTCATTCATAAAAATTTTAACAATGTTTCCTGTTTTATAGTTCTAAACTTTAAATTCACACCATTAGGAGATGAAGACCCATTGAAATAACTAAAAATTACATGAAGCTTCAAATAACCAGAACATCAGAAAACATGAAAAACAATGTCATCCATTAAATTACACTAAGTAATGTCTCTGTATGTAGATATACCATAAATAAATAAATAATGTAGATAAAACTTCAAGTCTGTGCATCTAAATTTGATTCCAATGTATGTCAAAGTCTCAAACCTTTTTCATTTAGTAGAGTTCTACAAAGTCATTGCTAAATGTTAATTTGCATTGCAATTGTAGAGCTAAAAAGGCTTTACTTCAAAGATAAGGGTCAAAGTATGATAATAATAATTTTAACTTGGAACAAGTTCAATGAATGTCAATATTTAACTAAATGGATAGGAACAAAGGTTGGTTAATTGAATGGTTATCTGATATTAGAAGAAAACTAAACCCTACAATCAACCTGTCTTAGTGAAACAACTGATAAATGGATCTTTGCCATAAAATCAAACAGTGTCATAACATGAAAGATGCTAATTTGAGAACATAATAAAGCCACAAAGAGTTATTAAGCCCTCTGTCAATAATATCAGAGATATCAACTCTCAACGGATTATAAAACCATGGTCTATATCTGTGGAAGGATGTGGATGGTGTGTATGAGTGATAATCAAATTAAAAAAAAAATAGGTATCCTCAAAAATTTGGTGAACTGATAAATGAACATTTTAGTCAATACTTAAAATCTCGTCCTTGACTTGTATATGTGAAGAAGAAAGCAAAACTCAAATATGGTAAATAATTTATCAAATGATTACTAACAAATAAAGTCTAGCGTCTTTGTAAATATTGACTGAAATATAACAATATTATGCACTTTCCAAATCACTAGGCTATATCCTGGATAAAGATGATTGGGGTAAGTTTAATGAAATTGTTGTTTATGATAAGGTGAACAAAAATGTATCACTGATATAATAGCTAAGAATAAATACTTTTTTTCTTCAATTACATAAGAACAAAGACATGACTAAAAGGATGATATTCATTTGGAGGAAAAAATATGTCTGATTTGGATTAAATCTGCTATTACTAAACAGGAAATGCAAGTATTTTAATATGCACATTCAGCAATTACATAAACTATTTTCTAAAGATTTAGTTATTTATTTGAAACAGAGAGAAATAGAGGGAGCGAGAGGGGGTGAGGGGGCAGAAGGAAAGGGAGAGAGAGAATCCTAAGCAGGTCCCTCACTTAGCACAGAGCCCAAAGTAGAGCTCAATCTCATGACCCAGAGATCATAATCTGAGACAAAACTAAGAGTCGGATGATTAACCACCTGAGCCACTCGAGCACCCCTACATGAACTATTTTTGATAACCTACATATGAAGTAATGTGAATGACAATATCATATTTTTTTCAAAATGGACCTTGTTCACAACTGCATCTTAATAACCTTTTTAAGATAGTAAAGTGTTCCTGGTTGAGTGTTAGTTTTGGTCATCTCATTTCTAGTACTGCTATCCTCTTTGGAAATCTCATCATTTTCCATACTCCTTTATATACTAAAGAAATCAATATACCTGATGAAAGATTTATTCATTCAAGATAAGTAAAATCATAGTTCATCATACAAACAGGGTAACAAAAAATATTACTTGCATTGGTTTGAAAAAAAATCTATACAATTATAAATAAGCTTCTCCAAGGAAGGATAATATAAAATTTTCATAACAAAGTACAACCAGGAAAAAGGTCAGAATATTTTTTTTTTAAACTACATCATTATGCTGACTTTGGCCAAGGTCCCATGGACCTAGCTTAATGAAAGGATAATAGCTCATTCTTTCCCATTTTTTGTTCAGTCAACTCAGTATTGTTCAAAAATGTCTTTCTCTTTTTGGAAATTCACATTACAGAGTTTTTTTTTTCTTTACATTTTAAAGTACAATCATCTCATTTACTTAGATTTGTTAATTATATGACTTCAGCATGTTCCATCCCATCCTTAGTATAAGATTGATAACAGTTTCTACTTCACAAAGTTGCTAAGCATTTTTAAATTAATTAAAGCATGCAAAACATGTCTCTGGCACATTGTAGAATTTGACAAACCTCATTTATTTGTATTATTATTGCTAATAAGGATAGTTCTTAGAATACTGGTTTAAGTGATTGCTAGGTTGATGTGCTAGACATTAGAATAGAAAAGAAGATGATTTGGAATTGGCTTCCCACCTTAAAGAAGCTTATATTCTGGGAGTAAATATTCCCATACAAATAACTTAAACACTGGAAAAAGAACAATCAAGTAATTTTGAGTTTTGTTGGTTTACTCAGTAAAGTGTGTCAATATTACAATTAACGTCACAGGGTTCTCTGATAATGCTTATTCAGTTCCATAAGATTGTTCCAGGTAGCAACTCTAACACTTTCAGTGTCTATACTGTGTTACATTCAAACAATAGTCTCATTTTTCAAGTGAGATGTCCCACATATCTTTTTACATCCTTATGTTTCTATTGTTGCTTTTCATACCTGTTTCTAGTGAATTTCCAATAATAAATATAGAGAGAATGAAATCTTTTAAGACATAGATAGGAACAAAAGTCAAGTAATAAGTAATGGGTGATGGAAATAGATGCATGAGGTAGGAAGGATATATTATAATAATACATAGTCAGTTAGAAATAGAAACAGCTGTATAGATCACCTCCATGGTGCAGGCTTTGTCTGCAGATGACTAATGAGGTGAGGCCAGGCCAAGAATATTCGGCTTGCTGCTAAAATATTGCTACCAGATCCAAACTCAACCCTCAAAATCTAGCACTATAATCTGTGGATATTACATTCCAATAAAAAGGCCTAAACGTAGTGGAAACCATGTATTAGTAAACATAAAAACAAAATAATAACCAAACACAATAAATACAGAGTGACTTTTGAAAATTACTTGTTTTTCAGTCAAACTGTTTTGATGTATGTTTACATTCAGAATAAACATTTTAAAAAAACACAAAATGTCATCTCAAATCATGAAATGAATTAATCTGATGGATAGACTGGTTAAGTATTATCCATCTGGATAGAAAAAAAAAGTTTCTGCCAGTATCAACAATTCTGATTTTCAAATAGTTGTTATTGAACTGTTCATTCTGATAGTAACTGACCAACATGTTCCATTGTTTCTAGAAACCATCCTCTATTATGAGAGAAAGATCATATCATCAGCCCAGTGTGACTAAGAACATGCTCATTGTTTGGCTTCTTACAGATGCAGGGTATATTTTCAGTTTATCCAAAAATATACTTATGTATAAATTGAAACAAAGAATGGTTAGGGAGTACTTTTGTTTTGCTCCATTCAGTTTGCTCTGTCAAATTCCCATGACTTCCAAACCATTTCTGTTGATGTTTAAGTGGTAACCAATCACCCTGTTTAAAATTAAAATGCTCATAATACAATATTTGAAAAATCCATAAAGGTATTAGTCTTCTGGTCCTCTCTTCTTCCTAACTCTTCTTGCTCATTCCACTTTTCCTCTACTTCCTTCTTCCCTCTTCTCCTGTCTCTATTATCTCTCTCCCTTTCCCTCTCTCTTTGTGGAAAAAGTAATCATGTGTGGAACTTCTAGTCAATAGTAATATTTTGTAAAAAATTATTTTAGCAACAGGTAATATACTAATTTCATTAGTAGTTGTTATAGAACCTGATGTATTGTTTAAAAGATACTTCAGACAGATTAGTAGAGAACTATCAGAAGTGAAAGAATAGTGGCAGAGGGACAAATTTGAAGGTTTTTGCAGATCAGAAGCCATGGGATATGTGAATAGTTGACAAATTCTAAATTTTTTAAGAAGAACAATACTGTGAAGTTGCTATTAAATGGTACAAGTTAAAAAAATGTGTGTG
>JAQQSY010001072.1:0-14652 GCA_028646535.1 Procyon lotor | reverse complement strand
AGAGGTCAGGCAGGAAACTATGGAGTCCTTCTTCATGCAGCATTGTTGCGATCCCACACCGGTATTTTCCTGTATCATCCGCAGTGAGGTTCTCCAAGGTCACTGTGAAGGTGAGGTCTTCAGCGTGGTCCACGATGGACACACGGCCACTCCTCTTCTCTTCATCAGACCCTCTGGTGGCCACAGTCTGGTTCCAAAGTAGCAAGCAAGGTTGTCGGCACCAGTATTTGGTAAATGTCTTGTATTTTTCCTCGTACTGACACTGTACGCTCAGGGATCCCCCCACAGTGCCCATCACAGTGCTGGGGCCACTCAGAGACAAAGAACCTGGAAGACACCATCAGCATTTTCTTCACCTGAAGATCTGGGCTGGAGGGGCGTTGTGGGGTCAGGTTCCCTGGAAGCCCAGGCGTCACCCTGAGGCAGAAGGAGGGAGGGTCGAGAACCAGGGAGGCATGGGTTGTGGGCCTGAGGCCCTCCAGACACAGCCTTGGGGCTGCAGGAGTGGGAGCAGCAACACTGAACTTCTCTGTGCAATTGCTGCCAACAGGGCCTCAGTCTATAGGGGTGCCTGAGTGGGGGTAGGCAGATCCTTCAGAGCAAGGTTCCCACTCTGCCTCCTCTTTCAGTTGCTTAAGTCCCAGCCTTGAAGATGTGGGGCTGCTTCCTCAGGACTGGATGAGGAAACACTATCAGGGATGCTCTGTTACACCGAGACCCTGACCCTGAGCCTGCATGGTGTCCCCCACCCCCACCCCACTCCTCTACCCCCACAGCAAGCTTCCTGCCCACCAGGGCCTGGAAAAGAAATTCCCAGCTCCCAAGTGCACTGTAGGACATTCAGCAAAACCCCTGGCCCCTCCCCACTAAATACCAGTAGCACCCTTCCACCAGGGCAAGAGCCGAAATTGTCAACTGGTATTGCCTAATGTCCCCTGGGAGTAACTCATCCCTGCTGAGAGCCACAGCTTTGGAAGAGGAGAGTTATCCAAGAGAACCTGGGATAGAAATTCCTGGGCAAGAGGGCAGACTGTGGGTTCATGTCCTTGGAATGTCCTCTGTCCTGATGAGCATGCTGTATTTTGCAACTGTTCTTTCATGGCGTGTCTTTCCCCCCAGCTGGATCCAGGACCCAGTCCTGAAGGGTCATGGGTCATAGTGCTCTCTCCCCTGTGTCTCAGCTGCCTCTCACATGCTGCTTGCTCCTCTCCTGCCCCAGGTTCTTTCTAAGATCCCAAGGGACCATGCTTGCTCTGTAACTATCAAGCCCCTGATGTTTCCTACAGCTCTGACTTGTAAAGATATTGCCTTTAATAATCTTAAAAAATAATTATAAAGTTTAAGAGACCTCGGGTTCCCTGCTTATGAGTATAAGGGCAAGTAACTGGCTAGATAGATTTATCTCCTTTAGAAGCAGGAGGTTGGTGCTTAGCTTGAGGTCTCTTCTGGCCCTTGGGTGTATGGGCCTCCTGCTGGGTTTGTGGTGGCTTGCCCACAGCATCTCTGATGCTGGAAGGTGACTGTCTAGAACCCGGGCCCATGTGTTTTCCCTTTGTCTGCCTTCTGTCTTCCTACTGGTCAGCCAGCTTCTGTGCATTTTCAGACTCGGACTTACAGACCAATTGAATCATAACTCTCCTTAATTACAATAAGTCTCCTACATGTCATTGTGATAAAAGTAGGAAAAAAGAAGCTTGCATTGCTAGGGGTACCTTCAAAAATGAGACTCCTTCCCTGAGCTCTTCACTGTCCCAGAGTGATAAACCAAAAGGATCCTATTTAGTGTGAACTAGTTGAGAGGCAGTTTAATTTTTTTTTTCATCTAGCTGATCCCATCCCTAAAGGACAGTGGGGCTGCGTCTTTTCATGCCTGAGAAGCCCAGTGTCACTCTAGGACACATGTGCTTGATGTGGGCCATCTCAGATTTGTCTTAGTAAATGTAACAAATTCCTTTTTAGATACTCAAATTTATAATAAAATTATATCGCCTACCCCAGGCAGCAAATCGTGATGATTTAAAGGTGCTTTATTTTTTAATTTAATCACCTCTTTAAAGCATTATTATTGTTATTATTATTTACTTGAGAGACAGAGAAAGAGAGAGCATGAGCAGAGGGATGGGCAGAGGGAGAATGAGAGGGAGAAGCAGACTCCCCACTGAGCAGGGAGCCCGATGTGGGGCCCTATCCCAGGACCCTGGGATCATGACCTAAGCTGAAGGCAGGCATTCAACTGACTGAGCCACCCAGGTGCCCCCCTAAAGCATTATTATTCAAAAGTCAGTCAAAGTTTAAAATTCTAAGATGTATTTTTCTGTCCAGTCAGCTTTATCATGTAGAGTTTCTTTATGTTCTGAGTTTTAGGGTCTTGTTTCGGTAGTAATATTTTTAAGGTTTTGGTGCACCTTGATTAATATAGCTCGAGGTGGGGGAAACGAGATTAAGGTAATAAAGATTCTTTCCTGCTTGGGTTCTGAAGGTTGGCTCTGACATTGGATTACTTTGTATTCTAATTGCTACATTTGTGTTTGCATAGGATCAAAGCAAACTGATGGGTTGTCTCGATTTTTTTCTCCCATTTGTAATAAAATATTTTACTTCAAGTGTTCAAACACAAGAAAGAGAGAAACTGTGTTTATGGGAACTCTCAGAACCCACCATTGTTGATGGGAACTCTCAGAGTAGGACTGTCACCAAGGGCCCAGCAGTGTTACCTTCAGGCCAGCCCAGGCCTGTCAGAGGCACAGGGACCCCATCAGCACCTGGGATACACAAATGCCATTCACAAGGAGGCTTATGCAGTAAGTGACCACTGTATTATTTTTAAAAAGGTGATAATTTGGGAAAGAAGTATTATAAGAAAAGCAATGACCTTGGAAATAAAAGTATTTTTTTTAACCTTGGTGCCTTGTATGAACTGATCTAGAGTAAATAATTTGCAAATATATGGAAAAATTCTTTCTCCATGAACAAAACAAGGAGAACATGAACGTAAAATTCACAGCTGGTTTCCTCAGAGGGAAGTTCGGGACTTCAGAAATATTAATGATGTTTATTACTTAATCTGTGAGGTGGGCACCCAAGGGTTGAAGAGTATTTGGGCTTTAAGGAGTATGCATTTATTGAGAACATTCTTTGTGTCTATGACACTTGGCAGGAAAATTTACAAAAAAGTTTACAGAGTATTCTGAATAAAATATGGACAGTGGCTGGATGTACTGGTCAGAAGGCCATTCCCATCCGTCAGATGGGCTGTGTTCCTGGCGGGACGGGACGTCAATTGGCAATTGGTGTTACCGGTTTTCATTATGGGGCTGATGCCACCCCCCCCCCACTCTCCCAGATCCCCTCTGAGGCCTGTTCCCTCAGAGGACAGCACTGAGCATGCTCAGGACCAGGGGCACCTCCAGGAAGACCAGGAGCAGGAAGTAGCTGCTGCTGAGCAGGGACCTGTGGGGGACATGGTGACAGGCATTGAGCCTCAGGGAGATGCCCTGGTACCCTCCACTTTCCTTCTGTCCCTGTGTCAGTGTCGAATGGCCTGTTCCTGGCCAGGTTGTCAACGGGCAATTGGTGTTACTGATTTTCATTTTTGGGCCCCTGTTGGGGCTGCTGCAGAACCCCAGGATCGCAGCTGTGAGGCTGGTGCCCAGGAACCATCCAGGACACAGTGATGTCCTGTTAAAGCCCAGGGTTTTGGGCAGCCAGTAAGGGAGAGGAGTGAATGCCCTAGGGATCCTCTTTCCCATTGGGAGGATAGAGAGAGGTCAGGAAAAGACTCAGGTCCCCTCCAACGTGGACAGGACCCTGGTCAGGACAGGAAGGCAGACAGCCGTCCCCAGACTCAGGGCCATTCCCACTGCCCACCCTGGGAGAGCTTTAGGCGTGAGAGTGTGTCAGGGTGGGCACACAGAGAGCCTAGGTCAGAGGTATGCATGTGCTTGTGTGAGTGTGCAGGCAGCACAACCCCCCCAGAAAAGCAAACATACCTAGACACACGTGGACACATACACACACACACACACACACACACACACACACACATCCCCCATCCGCCATGTCCTGCTGGGGTCAGGGTGATCAGCCCCAGTCTTAGGCAGCCCTGGTGCTGGCTCTGGGGGACGGGGTGTGCACAACTCACCTGGGGTCACAGACACCACAACTCGGAAGGTGAGGTCGAGCAAATATCCTGGGAGCCATGATGTATCGATCCCACACCGGTATGTTCCGGCATCACCTTCTGTGAGGTTCTTCAAGGTCACTGTGAAGGTAAGGTTTGCAGGATGGTCCCTGATGGACACACGGCCACTCCTCACTTCTTCGTCTGATTTTTCAGTCTTCATAATATCCCCCAAACATGGGCTCTTGCACCAGTACTTGGCAATCTTTTTGAATTTCTCTTCGTACTGACACTGCACGCTCAGGGATCCCCCCATGGTGCCCGTCACGGTGGTGGGGCCACTCAGACACAAACAGCCTGGAAAACACAGCCGAGTGTGACCCCTTCCCAGATGGGCCTGGGTTAAGGGGATCTGAGGTCATGGTGATCCTGATGTCCATGAAGGGCCCTCGGGGTCTGGAGGAGACCTTGGTAGGACTGGCTTTTCCTGAGATCAGAGGTAAGGGATGTAGCTCCTTCCTCCCAGACTGGAACAAGGAGAGTGTGTCCCTGATATGTGTGTGTGTGTGTGTGATGCACACACCTTCCTTCTGACTGTGACACTACAGTAATGGTCACAAGAGTTCCTCCACTCAGGGCTGCTCGGTCCACTATAATGGACACGACTCACCTGCTTTATGCACTAAATCCACCTGGTCACTGCTGAGGCCCTGCTGGCTGATCCAAAAATCTTCTCTGTTCTCCGTCCTCCCTCCTACATCCTCCCTACCCCGTTCAGGCTGCCCTGCATCCCCGTCCCCCTGTCTCCTTTCCTCCCACTCTGGGCAGACTTCCCTGCCCACACTCAGCCCCGCTCACCTGGGACCTGCAGAAGGAGCAGAGCTGCAGGCAGCCACGGTCTCCCATCCCCTGGGGTCATGTCTGCAGCACGGACGTCACCCACAGCAATGCCAGGCTCGTGAGGGGGGCAATTTCAAGCCTCCTCACCGAGTGTCCAGTCTCCAGGGCCCACTTCTGCTTTCTGAGGCCTCTTTGCTTCCTCGTCCAGCCTGTGTTTGGTCTCACAACCTCCTCCCCGTTGACTCAAGCTGGTCGGGGTGCAGGAAGCTCAGGGACAGAAGCAGCACATCTGAGGCAGAGTCCTGGACCTGGTGTCCTGCATCTGTTCAACCCAGATGAGAGGATGGCTCCTGCTCCAGGACTAGATTGGGATTGCCGTCCCCTTAAACAATCAACATCTGCTCCTCTCTCTGTCCACACTCGCCCCACACAGTGGAGCCACACTAGAGCATTTCTTCCTCAGTGGGACTTCCTCACCCCTGTGACATGTCACTTCCTTGTGGTCAGGAGGGACCATGTCCGGGGTGGAGTCCCCAGCAGCCCAACCTCTCAGGCATCAATGGCGACCACAGTGGTGTTAGGGCCCCCAGCCTGCAGCTCCAAGCACCCACAGTCCCCATGGGACCCCTGCTCTCCTCTGGCCACACAAGCTGGCACTGTGACCTCTGATGCGTTCAAAGGTTCCTTTGGGTTCTGGGTTCCCAACCAGGGCACAAATCCCCCAGGCTTCCTTCCTTCCTGTATGTTCCCCTGTTCTCAAGACATGGACATGGAACTGCCATCACCAACCCCATGAGCACCTCACTTTGACTCTTTCTTCTTTGGAAAGTCCACTCTACTGTGACTCTCGGGGCAGAGGACTAACAATGGATAAGAGGGTCCAGAGACTGAAGGAGCTGATGAGATGTTGGGGACAAGTGAAGCTGAGACCGGGCTTGTCCTCCATCCAGTGGCAAGAGGGGCCGTTGTGTAACAAGAGGGTACTCTCCCAAGCACTGGCTGCCGGTGTCCCTTTTGGGTTCACATGGTGACCAGGGGCCTCTTCAAGGTGCAGAGATGAGGGATGGTCCTTGACAGGTGCTGGGGAGGTAGGTCTGTCCTACCTCAAATTGAGGAATGAATAAAGACTGAATTGGCTGCAGACATTGTTCCTAGGCAACTGTGGTCCGAGATGCGATATCTATGGTGGTGTAACAAATTCCCCCAAAACTTAGTGGCTGAAAACAATAAATATTTATTATCTCACACTTCCTGAGAGTCACATATCTGAGAGTGGCTTATCTGGGAGGTTGTGGCTCAGCATGTCTCTTTCACAAAGTTGTGGTCAAGACATTTACCAGGCTATACTCATCGGAAGGCTGCACTGGACTGGAGGATGATTTTTGTGTGTTCATCTTGTATCCCATGACCTGATGAACTCATCTCTTAGTTCTATGAGGTTTTGTAGATTACTTGAGGTTTTCTACATAGACAATTATGTCACGTACAGAAAGGGACTGTCTTCTTTTCCTTTACCTATGCCTTTATTCCTTTATCTGGCTTACTATAATGGCCATAATTTTCAGTACTAAGGTGAATAACAGTCGTGAGAGTGGGCATCTCTGCCTTGCCCAGGACCTTAGAGGGAAAGCATTTAGTTTTTCATCATTACATATAACATTAGCTGTATTTTCTTTTTAGATGATCTTCATCAAGTTGAGGAAATTCCTTCTATTCTGATTTTTAGGATTTTCTTTTTTATCATGAGTGTGTGTTGGAACTTGTCATATGCTTTTTCAATGTCATTTGATGTGATCCTATGATATTTCTTCTTTAGTTTAGTATTGTGGATTACAATGATTGATTTTTCCATGTTGAACCAGCCTTGCACACCTGAAATTAACCTTACTCCCTCGTGATGTATAATTCTTGCTGGATTATATTTGCTAATATTTTGTGGAGGATTTTTGTGTCTATGTTCATGAGACATACTGGCCTTTGTTTATATATACATATATATATACTGCTTTGGTCATGTTTGGTGTCAGGATAATACTAGCTTTATAACATGAACTGGAAGTATTCACTCTGATTCTCTCTTCTGGGAGAGATGGTGCAAAATTGGGGTTAATTAGTCTTCAGATGTTTAGTAGAATTCTCTAGTAAATATGGGCCTGGATATTTCTTTTTTCAATGTTTTAAAATCACATGTTTCATTTCTTTAATGGTTATTTGACTTACTGAGGGTGTTTATTTCATCCTGGTTGAATTTGGTAGTTTGCAGCTTTTAAGGCATTTGTTCATTTCTTCTAAGTTGTTAAATTTATGGGTATAAAGTTGTTTGCACCATTTTCTTCCTATCACTTAATGGTTTCAGGATCTTAGTGAGAACTCCAATATTGTTTGATAGTGGTGATTGTACTTTCTCTCTTTGTTCTTTATCAGCCTTGCTAGAGGTTTATCATTTTTATTGTTGTTTTTTTTTAAAGAACTTCATTTTTGTTTCACTGATTTTCTCTCTTGTTTTCCTGTTTAAATCTCATTGATTTCTCTTTTTATATTTTTTAATTTATTTTTTAATTTAAATTCAATTAATTAACATAGAGCATATTATTAGTTTCAGAGGTAGAGGTCAGTGACTCCTCAGTCTTGTATAATACCCAGTGCTCATTACATCACATGCCCTCTATAATGTCCATCACCCAGTAACCCCTCACTCCGCTCCCTTTCAGCAACTCTCAGTTTGGTTCCTGTGATTAGGAGTCTCTTATGGTTTGTCTCCATCTCTGATTTCATCTTGTTTTATTTTTTTTCCCCACTCTTCCCCATGACTCTCTGTTTTGTTTCTTAAATCCACCTATCAGTGAGATCATATGATAGTTGTCTTTCTCTAATTGACAATTTCACTTAGCATAATACCCTCTAGTTCTATCCACATTGTTGTAAATGGCAAGATTTCATTTTTTATGGCTGAGTAATATTCCATTGTGTATACACACACACACACACACCACATCTTCTTTATCCATTCATCTTTTGATGGATCTGGGCTCCTTCCACAGTTTAGCTATTGTGGACATTGCTAGTATAAACATTGGGTTACAGGTGTCCCTTCGGATCACTACATTTGTATCTTTGGCGTAGATACCTAGTAGTGCAATTTCTGGGTCATAGGGTAGCTCTGTTTTCAACTTTTTGAGGAAGCTCCATACTTTCTCAGCGTGGCTGCACCAGCTTGCATTCCCACCAACAGTGTAGGACAGTTCCCCTTTCTCCACATTCTCGCCAACATCCGTCATTTCTTGACTTGTTAATTTTAGCCATTCTGACTGGTGTGATGGGATCTCATTGTGGTTTTGATTTGTATTTCCCTGATGCCGAGTGACGTGGGGCATTTTTTCATGTGTTTCTTGGCCATTTGGATGTCTTCTTGGAGAAATATCTGTTCATGTCTTTTGCCTATTTCTTGACTGGCTGATTTGTTCTTTGGGTTTTTGGTAAGTTCTTTATAGATTTTGGATACTAGCCCTTTACCTCATAAGACATTTGCAAATATCTTCTCCCATTCTGTCAGTTGTCTTTTGGTTTTGTGAACTGTTTCCTTTGCTGTGCAAAAGATTTTTATCTTGATGAAGTCCCAATAGTTAATTTTTTGCCTTTGGAGCCATGTATAGAAGAAGTCACTGAGGCCAAGTTTGAAGAGGTTGCTGCCTGTGTTCTCCTCAAGGATTTTGGTGGGTACGTGTCTCACATTTAGGTCTTTCTTTCATTTCTATTTTTGTGTATTGTGTAAGGAAATGGTCCAGTTTCATTCTTCTGCATGTGGCTGTCCAATTTTCCCAACACCATTTGTTTAAGAGACTGTCTTTTTTTCCATTGGATATTCTTTCCTGTCTTGTCAAAGATTAGTTGACCATGGAGCTGAGGTTCCATTTCTAGGTTCTCTATTCCGTTTCATTAATTTGTGTGTCTGTTTTGGTGCCAATACCAGGCTGTCTTGATGACAACAGCTTTGTAATAGAGCTTAAAGTCTGGAACTGTGATGCCACCAGCTTTGGTTTTCTTTTTCAACATTCTTTTGGACATTCAGGGTTTTTTCTGGTTCAATACGAATTTTAGGATTATTTGTTCCAGTTCTGTGAAAAACTTTGACGATATTTTTATAGGGATGGCATTGAATGTATACATTGCTCTAGGTAGCATAGGCATTTTAACAATATTTGTTCTTCCAAGCCACAAGCATGGAACGCTTTTCTGTTTCTTTATGTCTTCCTCAATTTCCTTCATGATTGTTCTGTAGTTCTCTTAGTACTGATCCTTCGCCTCTTTAGTTAGGTGTATTCTGAGGTGTCTTATGGTTTTTGGTGCAATTATAGATGGGATAGACTCCTTAACTTCTCTTTCTTCTGTCTCATTATGAGTGTATAGAAATGCAACTGATTTCTGTGCATTGATTTTATATCCTGCCACATTGTTAAATTCCTGTATGAGTTCTAGCAATTTTGGGATGGAGTCTTTTGGTTTTTCCACATAGTATCATGTCATCTGGGAAGAGTGAGAGTTTAACTTCTTCCTTGCTGATTCAGATGCTTTTTATTTCTTTCTGTTGTCTGAATGCTAGGGCTAGGACTTCTAGTACTATGTTGAGTAGCAGTCGTGATAGTGGACATCCCTGCCATGTTCCTGACCTTAAGGGGAAAGATCTCATTATTTCCCCATTGAGAATGATATTTTCTGGGGATCTTTGTATATGGTTTTATTATACTGAGGTATGTTCTCTCTATCCCTACACTGTGAAGAGTTTTAATCAAGGAAGGAGGCTGTACTTTGTCAAATGTTTTTCTGCATCTATTGAGAAGATCATATGGTTCTAGTCCTTTCTTTTATTTACGTAGTGTATGACATTGGATGATTGGTGAATGTTGAACTACCCTTGCAAACCAGGAATAAATCCATCTTGGACCTGGTGAATAATTCTTTACTATTCGATCTTATTGCCTAGTATCTTGGTGAGAATTTTGTCATCCATGTTCATCAGGGATATTGGTCTGTAATTTTACTCCGTGATGGGGTCTTTGTCTGGTTTTGGTATCAAAGTAATGCTGGCCTCATGAAGAGTTTGGAAGTTTTCTTTCCATTTCTATTTTTTGAAACAGCTTCAGAAGAATAGGTATTCATTCTTCTTTAAATGTTGGGTAGAATTCCACTGGGAAGCCATCCGGCCCTAGACTTTTGTTTGTTGGGAGATTTTTGATTACTGCTTCAGTTTTCTTACTGTTTATGGGTCTGCTCAAGTTTTCTATTTCTTCCTCTTTCAGTTTTGGTAGTTTATATGTCTCTAGGAATGCACCCATTTTTTCCAGATTGCCTAATTTGTTGGCATAGAGTTGCTCATAATACGTTCTTATAACTGTATTTCTTCAGTGTTGGTTGTGATCTCTCTGCTTTCATTCATGATTTTGTTTATTTGGGTCCTTTCTCTTTTCTTTTTGATAAGTCTGGCCAGGGTTTTACCAAACTTATTCTTTGTAAGAGCCACCTCCTAGTTCATTGATCTGTTCTACTGTTCATTTGGATTCAATTTAATTTCAATTTGATTTCTGTTCTAATCTTAATTATTTCTCTTCTCCTGCTGGGTTTAGGCTTTCTTTGCTGTTCTTTCTCCTCTTTAGGTGTAAAGTTAGGTTGTGTATTTGAGACCTTTCTTGTTTCTTGAGAAAGACTTGTATTGCTACATAAGTCCAGCTTAGGACCACCTTTCCTACAACCCAAAAGTTTTGAACACTTGTTTTTTTATTTTCCTTTGTTTCCATGAATTTTAAAAATTTTTCTTTAATTTCCTGGTTGACCCATTCATTCTTTAGTGGGATGCTCTTTAGCTTCCATGTATTTGAGTTCTTTCCAAATTTCCTCTTGTGATTGAGTTTCAGTTTCAAAGCATTGTGGTCTGAAAATATGCAAGGAATGATCCCAATCTTTTGGTACCAGTTAAGACCTGACTTACAGCCCAGTATGTGATCTATTCTGGAGAATGTCCCATGTGCACTCAAGAAGAATGTGTATTCTTTTGCTTTAGAGTGGAATGCTCTGAATATATCTGTGAAGTCCATCTGGTCCAGTATATTATTCAAAGCCCTTGTTCCCTTGTTGATTTTCTGCTTCGATGATCTGTCCATTGCAATGAGGGGTGTTAAAGTTCCCTATAATTATTGTATTATTACCAATGCGTTTCTTTGATTTTGTTATCAATTGGCTAATATAATTGGCTGCTCCCGTGTTAGGGGCATAGATATTTACAATTGTTAGATCTTGTTGGATAGGCCCTTTGATTATGATATAGTGTCCTCCTCATCTCTTATTTCAGTCTGGGGGTTAAAATCTAATTTGTCTGATATAAGGTTTGCCACCCCACTTTCTTTTGATGTCTATTAGCATGATAAATTGTTTTCCACTCCTTCACTTTAAATCTGGAGGTGGATTTGGGTCTCAAATGAGTCTTTTGCAGACAGCACATAGATGGGTCTTGTTTTTCTATCCATTCTGATACTCTGTGTCTTTTGATTGGGTCATTTAGCCCATTTACATTCAGAGTAACTATTGAAAGATAGTAATTTAGTGCCATTGTATTACCTGTAAAGTCCCTGTTTCTGTATATTGTTTTTGTTCCTTTGGTCTACGTTACTTTGGGGCACTCATTTGCTTAACAGATCCCTTTTAATATTTCTTGCTGGGCTGGTTTAGTGATCACAAATTCTTTTAGTTTCTATTTGTACTGGAAGCTTTTATCTCTTCTATTTTGAATGACATCCTCACGGGATAAAGTATTCTTGGCTGCCTATTTTTCTCATTTAGCACCCTGAATATATCATGCCAGTGCTCTCTCACCTGCCGGGTCTTGTGGATAGGTCTTCTGCCAGTCTAATGTTTCTACCTTGTTGGTTATGGACCTCTTGTACTGAGCTGCTTTCAGGATTTTCCTTGTCTCTGAGATTTGCAAGTTTCACTATTGTATGTTGGAGTGACCCATCTTATTGATTTTGAGGAGTGTTCTCTGTAACTCCTGGATTTGAATGGCTGTTTCCTTCCCCAGATTAAGAAAGTTCCCTGCTTTAATTTGCTCCAATATACCTTTTGCTGCCCTCTCTCTCTTTCTTCTTCTTCTGGGATCCTAATTATTCTAACATTGTTTTGTTTTATGGTATCACTCATCTCTTGAATTCTCCCCTCATGATTCAGTGGTTGTTTATGTTTTTCTCAGCTTCTTCATTCTCCATCATTTTATCTTCAATATCACTAATTCTGTCTTCTGTCTCATTTATTCCAGCGATTAGAGCCTCCAATTTTTATTGCATCTCATTGATAGTTTTTTTTATTTCAACTTGATTAGATTTTAGTTCTTTTATGACCCCGGAAAATGATTTTCTAGTGTCTTCTATGTTTTTTTCAAGCCCAGCTAGTGTCTTTATAATCGTTATTCTGAACACTAGTTCTGACATTTTACTTATATCCTTACTGATTATGTCCCCAGCAGTCAGTACTGCCCTTTATTCCCTCTTTTGGGGTGAGTTTTTTTCATCTTATCATTCTGTCCAGAGAAGAATAGAAGAATAAAAGGAGAGAATACTAAAATGACAACAATGACCCCAGAGAGATATACACTAAGCTAATCAGAAGAGACCTGAACCCCCCCCAAATTTTTTTAATTAAAAATAGAGAGACTAGGGCACCTGGGTGGCTCAGTCGTTAAGCGTCTGCCTTCTGCTCAGGTCATGATCTCAGGGTCCTGGGATCGAGCCCCGCATCGGGCTCCCTGCTCGGCAGGAAGCCTGCTTCTCCTGCTACCATTCTCTCTGCTTGTGTTCCCTCTCTCGCTGTGTTTCTCTCTGTCAAACAAATAAAAACTTTAAAAAAAAAAAATAGAGAGACTATAATCAGAAAAGTGAACAAGACAGAGAAATACACTGAATCCTGTGTGTATTTTGGTCTGTTTGTATTGAGGAGGGCACATATTGCATGGAGCACTGGGTTTGGTGCTTGAACAATTAATTTTGTAACACTGAATAAATGAAATAAACATATTTGGGGGAAAAAAAGAAAACTAGATCTCAAAATTTTAAAGAAAGGATAACTTATATATGTACAAAAATAAAATCAGATACAATGAAAGGATAGAATGTCACTATAAAAATGAAAATTAAAGACCAAAAAAAAAGAAAAAAGAATGCATATCAATAGACAGGTGAACAGAACAGACCAATATATTATATCCTGAGTGTATTTTGCTTGGTTTGTTAGAAGAAATTACATCTCAAACATTGTAATGAAAGAAAAACATATATATATGTATATATATATATGTGTACGTATATATATGTATATATACGTACACATATGTATGTATGTATACACATATATACAAACATACATACATATGTATATATACATATATGTATATATATACATATATGTATATATGTATATATGTATATATATACATACACACATATATACAAAAATAAAATTAAATATATTGAAAGGATAGAATGTAACAGTAAAGATGAAAATTTAAAAAGACTTTAACAACAGGGTGCCTGGGTGGCTCAGTGGGTTAAGCCTCTGCCTTCGAGTCAGGTTGTGGTCTCAGGGTCCTGGGATCGAGCCCCGCATTGGGCTTCCTGCTCATCGAGGAGCCTGTTTCCCCCTCTCTCTCTGTCTGCCTCTCTGCCTACTTGTGATCTCTCCCTCTGTCAAATAAATAAAATCTTAAAAAAAAAAAAAAGACTTTAACGACAAAAAAAGAAGATATGATCAGACAAGTGAAGAGAACAGAGCCATACACTAGATTCTGGGGATATTTTGGTCTGTTAGAAGAAACTGCATCCCAAAGTTGTAAAGAAAGAAAAACATATAGTTGTATATAGATTAATTATTAAATACATATTTACACATAAATATATATAGTTAAACACAATGAGAGGATAGAGTGCAACTGTAAAAACAAAAATTAAAAAAGATTTTTAAAAAGGAGTTGATACTATAAAAAATTCATTGAAAAAAGAAAGAAAAAAACATTAAAATTAAAAGACTAAAGAATCATGGGGAAAAACCCGTGAATTATATATATTATTTTTCTTTTTTTCCCCCCAAATATGTTTATTTTATTTTTTCAGTGTTACAAGATTTATTGTTCATGCACCACACCCAGTGCTCCATGCAATACGTGCCCTCCTCAATACCCACCACCAGGCTCGCCCAACCCCCCCACCCACTCCCCTCCAAAACCCTCAGTTTGTTGCTCAGAGTCCACAGTCTCTCATGGTTCATCTCCCCATCTGGTTTCCCCCCATTCACCTTTCCCTTCCTTCTCACAAAGCCCTCCATGTTTTTTTTTATGCTCAGCACGTAAGTGAGGCCATAAGGTAATTGGTTCTCTCTGCTTGGCTTATTTCACTCCTCATAATCTCTTCCAGTCCCATCCATGTTGATACAAAAGTTGGATACTTGTCCTTTCTAATGGAGGCATAATATTCCATTGTATATATGTACCGTATCTTCTTTATCCATTCATCTCTTGAAGGGCATCTTGGTTCTTTCCACATTTTGGCAATTGTGGCCATTGCTGCTATGAACATTGGGGTACATGTGGCCCTTCTTTGTAATGCTTCTGCTTCTTTGGGGTAAATACCCAATAGTGCGATGGCAGGGTCATAGGG
>JAQQSY010001071.1:0-14652 GCA_028646535.1 Procyon lotor | reverse complement strand
GTGACATTTCCCCCATCCTCAAACTGGCCTGCACAGACTTCTCGACCGCGGAGCTGGTGGACTTCATCCTGGCCTTCATCATCCTGGTGTTTCCCCTCGTGGCCACCGTGCTCTCCTACGGGCACATCGCCCTGGCTGTCCTGCGCATCCCCTCGGCCACTGGCCGCTGGAGGGCCTTCTCCACCTGTGCCTCCCACCTCGCCGTGGTCACCATCTTCTACACGGCCATGATCTTCATGTATGTCCGTCCCCAGGCCATCGATTCCCGGAGCTCCAACAAGCTCATCTCTGCTGTTTACACTGTCCTCACCCCAATCATCAACCCGCTGATCTACTGTCTGCGGAACAAAGAATTTAAGGCTGCCTTGAAAAAGGCTCTTGGGCTAGGTCAGTCTTCACAATAGGACAATCAAACCTCCGGAAATCTAATTGGTAGCGATAATAAAATGCTGTCTTCTATTGCACTTTCCGCTTTTTAAGGTAAATCTGCAAATGAAATTTGGCAAACTATAGAACCACACAAATATCATAAACCTTTACCTGCTTTCATTTTCACAAAGGGCAGCGGTCACTTTGGGTATTTTTTGAGGTTTTTAGGAATGCAGTTGTGAAGATGCTCTCATTTCTTTCACTTGTGATGCTGGCGTGAATCCTTGATGGCTCTGCATGTATAAAACTGCACCGTGTAGACGTATCACAGTGCCCTGTGCACCCCGTGTGGACCGCGTTAGAACAGTGCCTGTTATAATTACGGCTAGTACCGCGGTAAACATTTGGACTCATTTGTTTTCACTAATGCACATTCACTACTGCTGGCTGTGTGCCTGGGTGGACTGAGGTTCATGTAGGCGACACCAATAATTGCTGGAACATAAGGTATGTGTTTGGGGAGGTTTCGTAGGAAATGCCAAACCCTTTTCCAGGGCGAGTACACTGATTTTTTGCCCCCCACGAACAGTGAGTGAGGGTTTCAGCATCCCAGAGCCTCCCCGACACTTGGTGTCATTGTAGCCCCCCAGGGACACATGCTGAGTGCCCCAGGGATGTTAGTCCTGGGTGTGCGCCTTCTCCAGTGCCTTTCACTGCGGGGTCCCCTTGTCTCAGATCTAGTTGCTGTTTCTTCTTAACAGGTGGGCATTCCTACGAGCCTCTGTTAATTGCATTTGCTGCCAAAATGTCCTAGTTCCTGGAGTTGTCTTTTCTCTCCCGTAAGGGTTTCTTCCAATGAGGAGCACTGCTTGACTCTGCATCTAGTTTGTCTTTTTTCTCCTTTTATACTTGGTTTATTTTCCATTAAAGAAGGGCTGGTCTATCCCAAGCCATAAAGATATTCTATTTAATTCTAGAAGCTTTATTGTTTTATCTTTCAAGTTTAGATTTACAGCCCATCTGAAACTTTTTTTTTTTTTTTTTGGGTATTTGATACAGGTTAAAGTTCATCCTTTTCTTTTCTTTTTAGATTTTATTTATTTATTTGACAGAGAGAGATCACAAGTAGGCAGAGAGGCAGGCAGAGAGAGAGGGGGAAGCAGGCTCCCTGCTGAGCAGAGAGCCCGATGCGGGGCTTGGTCCCAGGACCCTGAGATCATGACCTGAGCTGAAGGCAGAGGCTTTAACCACTGAGCCACCCAGGTGCCCCCATTCATCCTTTTCTATATGGATATCAAATGGACACACATCCACCATGTATTGAGAAGACCTTGTCTTCCCTGCTGCACTGTCACCCTTTCCGTAAACCAATCATCTGTCTCTCCGCCCACCTGCCCACCTGTCGCTCCGCCCACCCAGTCATCTGCCTCTCCGCCCACACAATCATGGGCCTCTCTACCCATCCTCCTCTTTTCCGACTCTACATTCTGTTCCGTTTGTCTATGTGTCTTGTCCCACCGGAACACTGTGCTATTGTAATTACTATGGCTTTTTTATATACTGCTCTCTGGTATTAATCCTCCATCCTTGTTCTTTTTCAAGATTGCCTTGGTTATGCTTAGCCCTTCCCAAATGGGGGGTGGGGGATATAAATGTGAGAATCGGCTTGTTTCAACAAAAGAAAGATTTGTTGGATTTTTTTTATTGAGATTGTAATGAATCTATAGATCAATCTGGAAAGAACTGTCATCTTTGCAATTTGGAGACTCTTAATCCAAGAGCAAGGCACATGCCTATATTCATCTACAACTTCCTCAACTTCTCAATACCGTTTCATGATTTTCAGTGTATTGTGCTTTCACATTTTTCAGCATATATTTGAGTGTGGGGTATTTTAAAACCAACTCAAATGGTAACTTTTATTTTATTTATTTTTAATTTTATTTTCTTTTTCCATGTTCCAAAATTTATTGTTCATGCACCACACCCAGTGCTCCATACAGTAGTGCCCTCCTCAATACCCACCACCAGGCCCTCCTAACCCCTCCCCCCCTCCCCTCCAAAACCCTTAGTTTGTTGCTCAGAGTCCACAGTCTCTCATGCTTTGTCTCCCCCTCTGACTTCCCTCCAGTCACCCTTCCTTTCATTCTCCTAATGTCTTCCATGTTTTTCCTTATGTTCCACAAGTAAGTGAGACCATAAGATAATTGACATTCTCTGCTTGACTTATTTCACTCAGCATAATCTCTTCCAGTCCCGTCCATGTTGATACAAAGGATATTCGTCCTTTCTGATGGAGGCATAATATTCTATTGTATTCCATCTTTATCCATTCATCTGTTGAAGGACATCTTGGCTCTTTCCATAGTTTGGTGATTGTGGCCATTGCAGCTATGAACATTGGGGTACATGTGGCCCTTCTTTGTGCTGCATCTATATCTTTGGGGTAAATACCCAGTAGTGCGATGGCAGGGTCATAAGGTAGCTGTATTTTTAACTTCTTGACACTGTTTTCCAAAGTGGCTGCACCAACTTGCAATCCCACCAACAGTGGAAGAGGGTGCCCCTTTCTCCACACCCTCTCCAACACTTGTTTCCTGTCTTGTTGATTTTGGCCATTCTAACTGGTGTAAGGTGGTATCTCAGTGTGGTTTTGATTTGAATCTCTCTGATGGCTAAAGATGATGAACATTTTTTTCATGTGTCTGTTAGCCATTTGTATGTCTTCTTTGGAGACGTGTCTGTTCATGTCTTCTGCCCATTTTTTGACATGATTATCTGTTTTCTGGGTGTTGAGTTCATTTTAAATTTTTTTTTTTAAAGATTTTATTTATTTATTTGACAGAGAGAGAGAGATCACAAGCAGGCAGAGAGGCCGACAGAGAGAGAAGGGGAAAGCAGGCTCCCCGCTGAGCAGAGAGCCCGATGCGGGGCTCGACCCCAGGACCCTGAGATCATGACCTGAGCCGAAGGCAGAGGCCTAACCACTGAGCCACCCAGGCGCCCTAAATTTTTATTTCTTAAATAAAAGAAATAAATAGCTCTGTTCCTTTGTTGCTGGTCCATAGAACACAATTTTTAAACTTTCTTTTTTGGAATTATTAGTTACAGGAAGTTGCAGAGAAACATGGAGGGAGGTTGTCAGTGTGCTTTGCCCAGTCTTCCCCAGTGACACCATCCTGCACGGCTTCAAGGCCATCCACACAAGAAATTCCCAACCCACCCGTTATACATGCGCTCATCTGTGTGTGCACGTGCATGTGTACATGTGCACACGTGTAGCTCTGTAGTTTTAGCACCTGTGTAGCTTTGTGGCCAACCACCTTCAGAGCACGTGGAATGTCCCCATCCCCACAGGACCCACACTTGACATCCTAGCCTCTGGCAGGCACAAAGTCTCCTTCAGAAACAGAAATATCAAGGTTTCTTTCAAGGATGTTACGTAAAAGGCATCATAGTGTGTGCAATCTTTTGGGATTGGTTCCTTCCATTCAATGACATCCTCTGGGGTCCATCCAGGCTGTGGTGTGTGCACCCCAGTCTGTTTATGTTGCCACCAAGCGTTCTGCCCTGGGCTGAACTCTTCCCAGGCTGAAAGGCAGGGTAGGGTGTGTTCCCAGCTGCTCACTGTGAAGTGTGACCTCGCAGCCAACACTCAAGTCCAGGCCTCTCTGGGAAGCCAGGTTTTCGTTTCTCTGGGGTAAGTGCCCAGGGGAACAGGTGCTCACCAGCATCACTGTTGTGTCACAGCTCACTTTCAGGGCTAAAGGGAACTGCCAATTCTTGGGCAGAGAGGCTGGGCCATTTTCTGTTCCCACGAGCAGTGAGCGAGGGAGCCGTTTCTGCATCTTGGCCAGCAGCGGAGTCGTCACCATGTCTCACTCGGCCTTTCTGGAAAGTGCGCACTGGCACCTCATTGTGGTTTAATGTCTCTCTAACAATGATGTTGAGCATCCTTCCTGTGCTTACTGGCCACCCGCATGCCCTTGTCAGCAAAGTCCATTCACATCTCTACCCTGTTTTCTTTAAGATTTATTTATTTATTAATAATACAATATTATTAATATGTTGAGAGAGAGCGTGCACACTAGTGAGGGGAGGGGCAGAGGGAGAGAGAGAATCTCAAGCAGACTCCAAGCTGAATGGGAAAACCAAAGTAGGGCTTGACCCCAGGACCCTGAGATCATGACCTGAGCCAAAATCAAGAGTTGGGTGCTGAACTGCCTGAGCCACCCAGGTATGTCTCCCATTTTCTAAGTGGATTTTTAATGAATGTTCAGTTTTGAGAGTTCTTTACATATTCTGGATGCAAGCCCTTTGTCAAATTGCATACCTTTTCTCCCCATCTACTGTCTGCCTTTCCAATTGCCTAAGGTCCCTCCCTGATGGAACAAACATTTAAATTTTGCTGAGTTCCAATGTAGCACGTTTTCCTTCTGTGTATCATGCTCTTGAGGTCAAGTCCAAGAATCCTTCCCCTCGTCCCAGGTCCTGAAGGTTTTATTCTAGGACTGTTTTCTGAGAGCTGTATAGCTTTACATTTACATTTAGGTGCATGGTCTATTTTGAGTTAATTTTTGCAGGTGGTGTGAAAGTCATATCAAGGTTCATGTGTGTGCGTGTGCCCTTGGATGTCCAGTTTCTGCGATACGATGTGCAAGAAGCTGTCCTTCCTTCACTGAATCACATTTGTATCTTTGTAAAACATCAGTTGAGGATATTTGTGTTGGTCTGTTTGTGTTCCTCTGTTGGAGGGCCATCCATGTTGTGGATCTGTGTGTCTGTCCCCCTACCAATACCGCACAGGCTTGAGAAAGGTAGCTATTTGGTAAATTCTTAACATTGCAAGAATGTTTGGTCCCCCTCACTTTGTTCTTCATTTTCAAAATGATTGTGGCTATTCTAGGGCCTGTACGTTTTCTTATACATTTTATCATAAGCTTGATCATGTGTACAAAGAATCTCGATGGGGTTTTGATAGGAACTGCATTAAACCTACAGATCATTTTGAGAGCTGGCATTATTGCTCTGCTGAGTCCTCCAACCCAGGCACACAGCGAGTCTCTCTGATGATTGATGTTTACTCTGAATTCTTTCTCTGGTGGTTTGTGGTTTCCAGCCTACAGACCCCATACATGCTTTGCTAGATTATACCTAAGTATTACATTTTTTTTTCTGGAGCAATCATAAATAGGGGGTGTGCGTGTGTGTGCTGTGCATGGGCGGGAGAAGTCAGCGCAGCAAACGGGCTAATTCTCCCCAAACTGCAGGTCTAACACAATTACTACCAAATTCGCAGCAAAAGTTTCTGTATGTGCAGAGATGATCCTAAATTTATACGAAGAGGCAAAAGAAGTAGAACAGCTAAACCAATTTCGAAGGAGAATAAAGTTGGAGGAATTAGCCTCTTGACACTGAGACTACTCCGTCGCTAGCCATCAACCTGGGGTACTGGGGAAGACACACAGATGATGGGCAGAGGGAAGCCCCATGTAAGTACCACCAGCGTTAATCAAAGACTTTACTGAGAGAATTGCACAGTCACATGCCGTTGTGATACATTAACAAAGATCCTTTGTAAACTCTGCCCCATTTCCCCCAATGATCACATTTGTGTACCTATCGTAATGCAAGGACGTGGATGCTGATTCGGTCCACCCTCGTCATTCAGACTTCCCGCATTCCCCGTACTTTGTGTCGGTGTCAGTGTGTGTGTGCTGTTTTAGAGAATGTTTTCATCTGGGCAGGTTTTGGGTCTATCGCCACAATCAAGACACCACACTGTCCACCACATGGATTCCTTGAGCCGATCTTTTATAAGTGCACCGCCTTCCTTCCACTCCCTGCAAACCTACCCCAATTGCTAACCCCTGCAGCTACTAATGTGTCCTTTGTCTCCAAAATGTCATTTTGAGATGTTGTATAAATGGAGTCACACCATCTCGGAAGTCATTCTCCATGTGGTGCGGTTCCTCGTTTGTTCTTCTTTCCCACTTGGGTGCTGCCCATGATCCATGGCATGCACCTGTCAGTCTGCTCACCACTCCCCCTCTGTAGGACTTCCCGTCTGACTCCAGCGTCTGCCTATTATAATACAGCTGCCACAAACATCCACGCATGGGGTTTTGTGTGCTCAGGGAAGCAGAAGGCAGAGGTGACACAGGGAGAATACTGCTCAAGACCTAGATCACGCTGTACCTGCAGCCGGATGCATGCACAGAACTGCCTAGGTCCGGTGAGGTTTCCATCACGTGCCTTACATGGCTAGTTGGTGCTGACTGTCAGGTGTTACACAGTATCCCCGATGGAGACTGGACAGGTCAGGATTGGGGGGCTAGGGTTCTCTAAGTGTACACTACGTAAGTGTGAATCTTTTAGTAAAGTCTCACAAGTCATGTGATCTCAGGATAGAGCAAGTATCTCCTATTGATCCAGAAACATCAACTTTTTCTTATGAATCGATACTGAATTTTCTCTCATTTGGTTCCACCGTTGTAGTGATTATACAATCACTCAAACTGCTGCTGGACAGAAGTGTAACTTGCAGGATATTTGGACGTGAATTTCCCGAGTGCACGGCTTCCTTTTCCAGTGTTTCTGGACAGGGGAGGACAGTATTGGTTGGAGCTGGCTATGCAGGCGGGTAACAGAGTGCTATGAAAGGTCTCACGTGGAAGGACATATCACTGAAACATATTGAAATTTGTTAAATGGAAACAAATTGTATACTATGTATCATAAATAAATTGAAACATATTATCTATTTCTGTGTATCAAGAGCCTAACTTACTCTAGTTACAATATTCATGTGTTTAAATAAATTTTGGTTTACAAAAAGCAGTTGGGAAGCATTATATAGGACATCCCTTACTTCAGTATTCATCATGTTAGTGTCCCCCTTCGTTCTGTCTCAGGATCCATCCCTGGAGGAGGTACCAGGGGGGAGAGGAGCCCAGTCTGGAACTGGGAGAGGGCCTGAGCGGCCTGACCGTGCCTCACCTCACCACTCCCTGTCTCACTCTGCCTTCAGGACCCGTTGCTCACTCACGGACTTAGTGTTGGGAAAGAACATAAGGGATGGGTCTTCATCTGGGGTAAAGCTGGGAAAGAAAAGCGGGGAGCCGGAGGCAGTATGTGACTAGGACAGATAACAAAGCAGGAGAAGGGGACAGAGAGCCCTTCCCTGAACTCTGACCCCAGAGACACCAGATGTGCAGGGAGGCCTGGGGTAGGTGCTGACCTCACGGGGCCGGAGGACTTAAGGCTCCCTGGTCGCACCTGCTTATTGGAGGTGCACCTGCAAGGTGTCAGGAGCTTAGCCTGGGGCTGGGGACACGGTGGGGCAGGACGTGAACGGGCCCTGCTCTCCAGGAGCGAAGGGTTTGGAGTAGCGTCTCCCTCCGTGAGGACCGTGTGCATCGCGGTTCGGGGCCCGTCCCCGACCGTCTAAGTCACTCTGGCTCCGCGGACCAGGACTCTGCGTTTCGGGCCAGCGGGAATTTTCCAGGGAGAGAAACATCCGCTCAAAGACCTTCTTTCCAGAACCGGTCCCCACCCTCGCGTACAATTCCACGGTCGTCCCGAAAAGCTGAGAACCAAACGGCAGTTGAGCGGTAGAAAAGCCGGGGGGTCCACCATGAGCCCGACGGGGTGCGAGGCTAAAACCCTCCCCGACGGCGGGCTAGTAAGAAAGACACCCCGCGGCAAAGTCGGCTCGCGCGAACCCGACCCCGGCAGGGGCTGCAGTAACGGAGGAGCCACGGCGCTAGTGTTCGGACGCCGCGCGGGCCTCTCCCGCCCCGCGGGCCTCACCCCTGCCCGGCGCCCACCCGCGCGGCGGCCTCCTCGCCCTCCCCGCCCCGCCCGGAGCTACCTTCCGGCTCGGACGGGCTCGGGGCGACGGAGAGCTCCAGGCGATTTCCGGGTCTGCCCCTGCCAGTCCGGGGGATGTGGGCGGGCGGGGGGCGTGAGGGCACGACCTCTGTCGCGGCCCCAGGCCCGGGTCGGGCGGCTGGACCCTTAGGGGCCCGGGCGGGGCGCAGGCGGAGGGGGAGCCGGACCAAGGCGCCCGCGGACGGGAACGCCGCACCCGCCGCTCTCGGCGCCCGCGCCCGCCGCCCGGAAGCTCCCGACAGGCGCCGCGCGGGCACCCCGGACGTGACGTCACAGCGGCGCGCCGGCCGCGGCAGAGGACCCCGTCGCGACCGTGTCCCCTCGGGTCCTTGAGCCGGTGTCGACGGAGGAGCCATGGCCTTAAGGTTGCTGAGAGCGGTCCCCGCGTCGGCGTCGGCCGCCCAGCGCGTGGTGAGGCGGCGAGCGGGGAGCCGGCGGGCGGGCGGCGGGGTGGTGCTGGCCTGTCCTCCCGGCGCCGACCCTTCACCTCCCCGGCCTCTGGGCAGCGGCTCCCAGGGTCACTCTCCGGGGGACGCCCACCGCCCCCTGAGTCGCGGCGGAGCCCACAGGAGCCAGGAGCTTCTCCAGGCCATGTTATCTGGGCTCCAGGCAGGACGCTGGGGCCGGAGGTGAATCGGCCGCCTGGCTGCCTTGCTGGGGGAGGTCAGCCTGCAGGTCCTCCGTGCGGTTAGGCGCTGGGCGCACGGGCAGGTGGGGGTGAGCCGCGGAGAGCCCGGGGTGATCTTACCCGCTGACGATCCTGGCAGCGCCGTCGAGCCCAGTTAGGGCTCAGCCTTGCTCGGCGCCGCGGGGGTTTGACGGGGAGCGAAACCCGAAGAGAGGGCGTTTCGGTTAGACCAGAAAGGCTCAGGAGAACTTCCCACGGTAGACAACAGCGGGGTGACGTCGGCGCAGAGGGGACACAAGGAGCAAAAGGACCGAGGCCGGAAACCTCCGGAAACTTGCTTTTATCACCGTGGTTGTAGAGTCGCTTCTTTGCTTGCTACTGCCCCCCCCGCATCGCCGTCAGAGTGGTCGTGGAGAGACTGGCTGAAGAGTCTCATCAAAGGATTGCGAATGGAACAGTGCAATGATCCTGTTAAAAAGCTGTATACGTGTTTTCAGGAGATGACTCAGGCCACCAAAGCGAAGAAACGGAAAAGGGGTCACCTTTTTAATATCCACTGTCAGGGGAATTGTGTTCGTGCAACTGAGGGGCCCCAGAATTAAGGGAGTGAACTATGGTTCGAGTGCTAGACAGACCCCTGTAACGGTGTGTTCACCTCCTGGTACCGTCTACAGGGATGTAGGTGAACTTCGTAAGTCCCAAGGAATACACCATGTGATTTGAATAATCAAAGGAATGGGAATTGTGTCGTGAAAAGTCTACTATTTTTTTTTTTTAAAGATTTTATTTATTTATTTATTTATTTGACAGAGAGAGATCACAAGTAGGCATAGAGGCAGGCAGAGAGAGAGGGGGAAGCAGGCTCCCCGCTGAGCAGAGAGCCCGATGGGGGGCTCGATCCCAGGACCCTGAGATCATGACCTGAGCTAAAGGCAGAGGCCTTACCCCACTGAGCCACCCAGGCGCCCCAAGTCTACTAGTTTGTATGGTCCTAGAGGGCAGTAGACGGGACCAAGGATGGGAAATTGTAGAGAATTGTACCACGACTCTGTAAAAAAGCACTTTCTAAAGATTTCAGTCAGTAAATGGCCGATTGCTTGATCACACATTGCTGTGCGTGTGCTTTGTGCCACGTGTGTGCTATGATCGAGGCGTGGACACGCAGGGAAGCAGTGTGCACACGGCTGTAGGTAGCCTGAGGAGAGAGTGGTTAGTTTCTAGGGTGCGGAGTGTGATGTGATTAACACCCCTCAAGCACCTCATGTGCTGTTCCCTAGTCCTCTTGGCATAAGTCCCACTGGCCTCGCTGGTCTTGCAGTGCTCTTGCCCTTGGACTTTTGTGCTTACTGTTTCCTCTCCCTGAAAGACCCTCTTCCAGATGTCCACTTGGCCAGTTCCCTTGGCACTTTCCAGTCGGTTCAAATGTCACTCTTCCTTCAAAGGCTCCTTGGCCTCCCAGTACAGCCTATGGCCCGTCCCACACACCGTGCTGCCCTCCACAGTGATGATTTAATATGCTGTGCACGGTAGACTCCTGAGCTACCCAAGTTTGAACGCATGGGTCCACTTATTTGCTGATTGTTTTTGATAAGTACAGTGTTGTAAATGTATTTTCTCCTCATGATTTTCTGAATGTTTTCTCTAGCTTACTTTATTGTAAGAAAACACTGTATATAATACATACAACATACAAAATATGTGCTGATTGTTTATGTTACTGGTAAGGCTTCCTGTCAACAGTAGGGTATCAGTAGTTAAGTTTTTGGGAAGTCAAATGTTGTATGTGGATTTTCAAGTGCATGGGGGAGGGGAGGTCAGCACCCCAGCTCCCGCACTGTTCAAAGCTCAACTGGTAATATTTTTTTGTTTTGTTGTCCCGTTGAATCCTTTGGCTCATTTCCATATCTACGTTGTCTAGAAAACATGCTTTGCATTGTGTAGGTTCCTAATAAATACTTGTTGAATGAGTAAGTAAGTGAGTGAACATTTTTTCATGAGATTTTTGGCTATTTTTAATACTTTCAAAATAAGCTGTGCATTCCTGTTTTCCCTTATTCTATCAATATTCCTCGCTGATCCATACAACCTTTATATACACTAAGGATTTTCTTAGTTGCTTGCCTATTGATTGCATTTCTTTCTTGATGTGTGTGTGTGTGCGTGTGTGTTTTGTGTGTGTATTGGTGGGGGAGAACGGAGAATAGACTGGGTTTGTTGGAGGCAGGACGTGAGGCAGGCTTTGCACCCTACGGTGACATGTGAAGATGTCTGCAAAATCGTTGCAGTGGGGCTGGGGAGGACACAGTTGGCTCCAGAGAGGTTTGAGAATTAATTAAGATCAGTAGGATTTTGTGAGCGATTATAGGGTTGGAGGAAGGTGGAGGATGTCCAAGGTGATTCCCATGTGTGCTTGGATTTGCTTGGTAGATTGTGGATAGGGAGCTTGGGAGGGAGAGCTGATTCCGGGGTTAGGGTATGGATGTTAAATTTCAGTTTTAAGCCCGTTAACTTTCACATATTTTCAGGACCTCTAGATGGAGCTGTTTAAAGGCAGGTAACTGGGTCCAGACCTCAGGACAGAAGTCTGGCCTAGAAAAAGACTGCATTCCCTTCCTCTCTATCTTTCCTTTCCTTCCTCCCTGCCTTTCTTCCTTCCATCCATCCATCCATCCATCCATCCAACTTTTATTAAACATGGTATGCATACTCCGTTCCAGGTACTGTTCCAGGTCCTGAGGATTTAGCAGTGAACAAAACAGTCTCATCCTTACAAACTTACACTGGGGTGGGTAGGGAGACTGGTAATTGAACAAGTACATAGGTAATTAAAATGTAGATGTTGGCATTTTTCCCTAATAGCTGCTGTTTCCTGCAATAACCAGATGCTGTTGTGTTTTTCAGAGAGGAATTCATACAAGTGTACAGTGCAAGCTACGGTACGGACCTTTGGCCTACATACTTGGCGAAAGAACAACCAAAAGATTCACAGAGCGCAGCAAAGTGATAACTGTAGACGGCAATATATGTTCTGGAAAAGGGAAGCTCGCGAAAGAAATAGCAGAGAAATTAGGTACGGACTTCTGTCTCTGGAGTACCTTCCTCCCAGGTGCACGGCTGCTTGTCTGAGTTCGGTTTTACTTTAACATTGACTAGACAGAATTGGGCCCTGGGGAGGTATTTTACATTTTTAAAATGCATTAAAAGCTGTTTTTAATGTATTCAGCTTAATGAAAAATTAAAAAAACCGTATTGGTTGTCAATTTGAATTGGAATTTTTTCTTGATGACGTGCTCTGACTTGAGCTTTGTAGCAGCCCTCTGAGTAGGGCCGTGATTACTGCTGTCATTCCCAGATGGGTCGGAAGCTGCTGTCACGAGGCCGGTTAGCACAGAGCTAGGCTTTGAACCCCGTTCCCTGACTGCTGGGGAAGATGTTTTTCCGTCGAGTCTGACTGCCGGTGCCCACTTGTACGTGGGGGGCTCCCACAGTGCCAGGCTGCTCTCCTTTTCGGGAGGATCTCCCACGGGGGTGGGCAGGGTCTCCGGGGAGGACCCTGTCCCGAAGCTGTCCTGGACGCATCCTCTTCAGTGTCCTGCGCAGACAAAGGTGTGAGGGTGACTTTGCCCGGGTCCTAACCGACCGGCCTCTGCGATGTGTCCGGGTGGGGCTTGGTTTCTGTGCCCCCAGCCGCCTGCGGAGGGCGGGGGAGGTTCTCAGGTCCTGTTTCTTCTTCTCAGGCCTAAAGCACTTCCCGGAAGCAGGGGTGCATTACGCAGACAGCACCACGGGGGATGGGAGGTCCCTGGACATAGAGTTCAGTGGCTACTGCAGCGTGGAGAGGTTCTACGACGACCCAAAGAGTAACGACGGCCACAGCTACCGCCTGCAGTCCTGGCTGTACGCCAGTCGCCTGCTGCAGTACGCCGACGCCCTGGAGCACTTGCTGAGCACAGGTGGGCTCCCCGCGGCCGCCGCGGATTCCGCGCTCCGGCCCCCTTGTGCTGGGGTCCCGCCATTGTCCATCGCCGCTCAGTAGAGCTTTTCTTTGAGGGTATTGGATGAGATGAGTTCTGTCTTCTTAATAAGATCATAAATTCCTCGAGATTCACATTATTCCTGCTTCAGAATAAAGTTCGCTTATTGTTACTTCATTTCTGGGGATGGTGGTGAGCTTTATGGTTTGTGGGGAGTGTCGGTGCCACTGCTCTAGGCTCATGGGAGTTCAATCCACAGATGCAGGGAAGGGAGCGCCTGTAAATGGCCGTGATGACGTGTGGTCACACGTGTGCGGTGGAGCCGTCGTCACACAGACGGGACACACAACAGGCTTGTTTCTGAGGGCCGGGGGTGGGCTGGGATTCACCGTCCCCCCAGCGGGTAGCGCTAACCCTGGAGAAAGTACAGAGGCCGGGGAGGCAGAACACAGGGCCCCAGGGGCCTGGCCAGCGAAGCGGGTGTGTTTCTGGAAGCCAGCAAGAAATGGACGAGGGCTGTTTGGGGCCGACGCTGCCTGGAGTCTGGGAGACAGGCAGCAGGAGTCAGGGCGTAAAGTCAGTGCAGGACGGGGTCTGGTCCGGGGATGACGTTGGCATCCTGGGTACCAGCAGTGGCGATTGAACTTGGCCCCTGCCCCAGAGCGTGCTGGGGGCAGCAGACACGGCCGGGCCTGGCCAGAGCGCCCCGGTCTCGGAGGCGCTGAATTGGGGCCAGCAACAGGCATCGTGTCCGCATGCCTGAGAGAACGGGGTGTGGGTTGTCTGAGCGTCGTGTCCCTGCGGCCACGGTGGCCACACCGGGGCGGCCGTCTGTTACCCGGCGAGCTCACCCACGGCCAGTGCAGCTGCCACCTGGCGGGTGTGCTTCGTGGGGGGGACAGTAAGAAGCTCCCTATCTCTTAGAGTGAAAAAGGAGCACTTTCAATGAAAACTTGTTTCTTTTCATGTTCCGTGAGTCATTGCCGTTGTGGGAATGCCTGCCGTGGGCCAGGTGCATTCTAGGAGCCCGGGCGGAGGAAGCGAAGGCTGCTGCCTCCTGAGCTGACACTGGTAGGGAGAGAAGGCGTAAACGTGGGCATGTTCAGTGTCCCATTGGTACTGAGAGGCTTGAGGGAGTTTGCTGTGGGGCCGGGGCCGGGGCCGTGGCCGGGCTTCTGGCTGGGGAGTGGGGGAGGCCTCTGTGCCGACACAGCTGGGCCGAGTGCAGGGACGCGGGCTAGAGCCGGCGGGGAAAGTGCTCAGAGTGGCTGTGGTTATGGGGGCCCCTGTGATGTCAGTCGGCTGGGAGTGGACGGGACGGGGTCAGAGAAGTTGCCTGGCGAGATGGCGTTCCCTCTGGAGGGGAGAGGGAGCTCTCGGGAGGTGTGAGCGAGGAGTACCGGGGTCGGGCTCCAGCTCTGAGAGTGCCCATCTGTTGCTGGGAGCACGGCCGGGGGCAGGGGCGGAGGCCGGGCCAGCATCGAAGGGCCTGGGGAAGCCGTGCACAGCGGTCGGGCTCAGGGCGTGCTTGGGAGGAAGCCAGTGGGTTGCTGATGCGGCAGGAGGTCTGGATGCCGCTGGGGGCCGGCCGAGAGGTCGGGATGGGGTTCGGTAGACGGGGTGGAAAGGCTGCGGTTTCAGACAGAAGACCTTCTTCCTAACTCGATAGGTTCGAGCTGACAGGCTGAGACAAAATGTGGCACCTCTAAAACCAGAAGTGTTCGCACTCTTGAAAACAGATTCTTACTTAGAAGAGCACATCTGTGCTTTTGAAAATATTTGGTACGC
>JAQQSY010001069.1:0-14653 GCA_028646535.1 Procyon lotor | reverse complement strand
CATTTCTTGAATCTCCTTGGTAATAGTTTTATAGTTCTACAGATTCATTTTAGAGTATTTTTTTGTTGTTGTCTTTTTTTTTTTTTTTAACCAAGAGTTAGGCTCATTTTTTTGTGTCAAGATTTCATTGCTTTCATTCTGGAGCCAACTGCTGATGTCTACAATATGCCAAATAACTGATATTTTTTAAAATGACTTTTATTTTCAAGTTTGCACTATTTTTTATATAAGAAGGGCAATTGGGTTATTTTTATAGTTGTTGTTTTTAATGTTTACTTTTTATGATAATCAAAAAGCAACCTGTCAAAATTCAATTTAGAGAGTCTTGTAGAATGAGAGAAGAAAGCAACAATGTGTAGACTTGGTGGCAGCATTTTGGACACACCAAAACCTGAGACTTACACGGAAAATAGGAGGTAAGCAAGGATGCTGCTTTCTTTGATTTAAGAGCAGTCATAGAACTGATTTTTATTTAAAACTATGTAAACAGGAACACCTGGGTGGCTCAGTCCCATAAACACCTGACTCTTGATTTTGACTCAGGTCATGATGTCAGGGTTCTGGGATCCAGTCCTGTCCAGATCAGTACTCAGCAAGCTTTAGGATTCCCTCTGCCACCCACTGCCCCCTGACCAGCTCACATGCTCACTCTCTCTCTGTCTGTCTCTCAGATGGATAAATATTTAAAAAATAAAATAAAATGACTTAAACATTTCCTCCTGATGAATAAATCTTCACAAATTGTTGAAACTTCAAATTTTTCTTCTTGTTGGATTACAGAAAGAAATGTCATTTTATAGTTTTAATAAATGTTTACATGAGAAATGACTTTAAAACTATTGTTAGGTACAGTAAAATTTCCATTTACTTGGACTAATCAGGGAGGAGAAGCTAGGTGGAGTGTAATGAAAAGTCTGAAGTGGTTTTTATTATTTTCAAAGCTAGTGATAAATAAAACGGGCTAACTCCAGCCTCTATTAATGAGACATCACAAAGAATTCGTAGTTAGCACATTGGTTGCTTTAAAATACAATTAATATCCAAGCAAGATCTCAGAAGAAATGTTACAAATACTTAAGGGAACTAACAGGACTCTACTATTAATTTTTCAAACTTATTTTCCAAAATTATACAAAATTGTATTCTAAGAACTATTTCAAATCATTACAAGGTTGAGGTCTGTAAGGCACAACTAAGAACTTTAAACTACATTACAAACTTTGTAGGTTGAAGTTGAAGCAGTTATTTTTTTAAATAGTAGCTTCATGTGTTTTATGATCTTTGGAGTTTTTAATGCCTGCACATTCCTAATTATGATTACAATTACTGGCTCAGTTAAAGTTGAATGCGTGATTACATGGGAACATTTCAGGTAATAAGTTAGATATTTTAACTCAGTAATTGCCAGTGATTAATTTTATTTTTCCAGATTGTTTTCTGTTTGAATTTGAAAAGTTGGCTTATTATTTCCTTGAACTGTAATTGCCTCTAAATTATGCACAAGGCTCTAAGTTCTGAGTTAATTATATCCTAGTGAGCTCTTTTAAATCAAACTCAGAAATTTCAAGGTGCACACATCATAAGAATCTGTTAAATCCTTTAACTTGTGTCTAGGTAAAGAACCACCATGCATGATTGATGACAGAGGTTTTTTGAAGTCCTTTCAATTCTGTGATGCCAATCATTAAAAGCATTGAAATTCATCTCTATTGGATTTATAGAGATTCACAATATTAAGATTATGCTGGTGAATCTCCGGGCAATGCCTTTTATCCCAGCTTCTTTAGGAAGCACAAGCTCCCGGTCTGAATTATGGAAAAAATGTAGGCAAAGAAAGTGTCAGGTCACAACCATTTTATTTAACCTATATTCATTATATATCCAAACGTGAAAAACAACATGGCAAAATAAATAGCAGAATGAAAAATCCTGAAGGCAAAGTATGGAGATGTCTCAATGATGTTACAATTGATTCTTAAAATAAAAAAAGTAAGTGGCTGTAATGAAATATTCCTTCACTTACCAGCTCATTTATTTCAAAAGTGTCATGAGTTCTGACTCAAGAGAGTACTGCAGCAAACTTACTCACTTTTCATTCTTCTGATAGTATATAGAAATAAGATCTTTTTTTTTTTAAAGTATAAACCCTAAACAATGATGTGAACCATGAGATAGGGTTAGAGTGAAAAAGGAGAAAAATAAACATATATCTGGAAGACAAAGCAGTTGGAAACACATTGATGTGTTGAAAGGTATCATAAAGTGAAGAAAGAAACATTTCATAATATGTACAACAAAACTTCAGTGGAGTCAGGACTCAAACTTCCTGGGTAAAGGAGAGAGAGAGACTAAGGGCTTGAAAACATGGCACTAATTATATCTTTTTGGACAGCAACTCCAGGTAGTCCCCCACACATATCCTTTCTTCATCTACAAATGAAAAAGAACAAAGAAACAAACTGGTATCATACTATTAGCAACATTGGGTGTGAAAATTAAAACCATTCATGTGGAAAACATTTCTGAAGACTCTTTTTGAGGTTCCACTGAATTATTGATCAAGAGTGAGAGCAAGAGTTATTTTTAGACATGCAAGAATTCATAAAGTTTACTTTTCATTCATTCTTCCTGAGAAAGGCATTTGAGGATATACATCAGAAAAACAAGGGATAAAACCAAGAAAGAGATAAAAGAACTAGCCTTAGAATGAAATGATCATGATGTTAGGAGAGCTTTGAAGCAGACCCAGGAAAATAAAAACAAAAAATAAGTAAATAAGTGTGATGAAAAGAAATTAAATGAAGAGATGGAGAATTTGGGCAGATAAAGAGGAATTAGTTTTAAAAATCAAGGGGAAATTCTAAATTGGGAAACATCACTGAAATTAAGAATCAAATGGATGTGTTGAGCAGCAGGATGGAAGTAACGGAAGAGAGAATTAGTGATAGAATTAGTAATCATGAATATATCAGAAGAAAGTATCCAGACTAGAGCATAGAGAAATCAAAGGATGAGGCATAGGACACAGTCCATATGAAGTTTTTTAAAAGCCTAACATATGTATAAGTAGTGTCCAAAAAGTAGAAGAGAAAGAAAAAAGCATAAAAAGAGTATTTGAAAAGATAATGGCTGAGAATTTTCTAAAACCTTGCAAAGACATTTAAATCACAGATTCAACAAATTCTGTAACCCTAAATAATTAAAAAAAAAAAGAAATAAACTTAAGCTGGTGAGCTCATAGTAGTGAAAAGCAAACACATAAAGAAAAGGAAAATGACATAATATATTCAAAGGAACAATAAGAATGAGAGCTGACCTTGAGCATAAAAAATAAAGTCAAAGGACAATGGAATGGTATCCTCAAAGTATTGGGAGGACAGGGAGCTTAAAAATCCCTCTGGCTTGGCATTCTGAATTCATTGACAATATTCAAAAAATAAGAGAAAATGGAGAAGATTTAGATAATAGAATAAAAGGAAATACTGATGTAATTCAGCAGAGAATCATATTAAAGAAACTACTAAGGAGAATCCTTCATACAGAGAAATTGAGGAGATTCTGGAAGAAAACAAGAGCAATAGGAAAAGTAAATATGTGGGTAAATATGAATGTTGATTTATAAAATCTACAGTAAAATCTATTGTGATAGATATATACATATCTATCTAGATACATAGATATATATAATATAGCATATATAATTAAAATTATTTAATTTATATATTTATTAATATATAATTTTATTATATATAATTTATTGTATATTATATTTATGGTTTATATATTATATATTCTTTAATATATAATATGTTAGTTATATATTATATTATTATGATATTTATTAATTATATATATTATATATACACTATATGCACTATATAATAACATGTGGTATATATACTATCCAAGATTAAAGCATAAAATTAAAGAGGAGGATATAAAAGCAGTTATAATATTCTAAGGTCTTTGAAAATTATAACGGTACTAATTTTCATATAGACTTTAAGTCAAGAAGATATGTGACGTTTGCAGGAACACGACTAACAGAATACAAAAAACCACATAATTAACAAGCTAATATGTACAAAGAGATATGAGCCGAAAGAACTTAAAGTTGACTTGGGGATGTACAACTGGCATGGAGGAGAGATGGGATGGAACACTGCTGCCTTCATTATATAAGTTCTTTTGACCCGTTTGATTTTTTAACATATTAATGTGTTTATTAAAACTGTTAAATTACATATCTTGGTGTAGCTGAAAGCTGCAAGTCTTTGAATCAGGAAGCTCTGAGTTTAATCCTGCTTTGCCACTAATTAAGTGGTGACATTTGCTATGTTACTTAAACTTCTGAACAGAATATTGTGTTTATAAAGGTTATTTACAATAAATATTCAGTCTGTTAGTATTTCTCACATATGTTTCATAATTTTTTCACTAGAGTACTTTATATATGATTTATTTGTCAAGAGTATTTTATATATGATTTATTTGTCAAAAAAACCAATTTTACAGTACTGTTTTTAAGTGTTAAAAGACTATCCCATTGCAATACGTGCCCTCCTTAATTTTGTGATATCCTTAATATCACATATTGCAATATATGCAAACAATGGATCATGGAACACTACATCAAAAACTAATGAAGTACTACATGGTGACTAACATAACATAATAATAATAAAAAAAGAGTATCCCATTATATGCAAATCACAATTTGTTCTTTATGCCCTAATTTTAACAACTTACTTAGTTTCCGTATTTTTTTGCAGTTATAAACAATGTCATGATAAGCATTCTGAAAACCAAATTTTGGTATATATCATAGGAATATCACTTTAGGAGTAAGAACTAGAAGTGGAATTCCTAGGACACATAACATGCATTATTAAGGAGTTTATTTCATATTGCCGAATTGCCTCAAAGAATTTTGTAAAGCTTTTCCCTTCATTTTTGTGTATAATATAGAAGTAGCTATATTTCTACAGCCTTTTTTTTTTAAGACTTTATTTATTTATTTGACAGAAAGAGATCACACGTAGGCAGAGAACAGGCAAGGGGACAGGGAAGCAGGCTCCCTGCTGAGCAGAGAGCTCAGATGTGGGGCTGGATCCCAGGACCCTGAGATCATGACCTGAGCCAAAGGCAGAGGCTTTAACCCACTGAGCCACCCAGGTGCCCCAAATACATGCATTTTTTTTTTAATATTTTATTTATTCATTTGACAGAGAGAGAGAGAGATCACAAGTAGGTGAAGAGGCAGGCAGAAAGAGGAGGGAATCAGGCTCCCTGCTGAGCAGAGAGCCAGATGCGGGGCTCAATCCCAGGACCCTGAGATCATGACCTGATCTGAAGGCAGAGGCTTCAACCCACTGAGCCGCCCAGGCGCCCCTCTCTACTCTTAACACACCGAATTTTATATTTCTTTATACGCTTTGCCAATATCATGTGCTTAAAATTATTTTCTCCCATCTTTAGTATATCTGTTTGCGTATTTGTGTATTTCTGCACTTTGTTACTTTTTAACTTTTATATTATACTTTAATACATAGTCCTCATTTATCAATCTTCTTTTTCAAGATATTCATGACTATTCTCAATAATATGCCCAAAAATAATATTAAATGTGCCAGGCACATTTAATTCATTAATTTAGTCACTTACTCCCTCAGCCATGTGTGGTTTGACAAGATGATGTAGTGATGGTGTGGGGTGGTTGT
Organism: Procyon lotor; assembly: GCA_028646535.1. Classification (NCBI taxonomy): domain Eukaryota; kingdom Metazoa; phylum Chordata; class Mammalia; order Carnivora; family Procyonidae; genus Procyon; species Procyon lotor. The sequence goes on along the minus strand of JAQQSY010001069.1, from coordinate 8,933 downwards.
GGTATTTTCTGAAAATGAATTAAATTTCTCTAATTATTTCATGAGTGTATAGGGGAAGGTTGAATAGACTAAACAATAGAAATCTAGTACAAAAATGTATATGGGGATTACATTTTTCTAGTTCTTGTCCATTATAAAATGTGTTTCTGTTTCTTTTACAGACTTCGAATTTATTGTGCATAAAATTCTTGGGTCACTAACATTTTCACTCAGTCCTCATGGTGATGATCCCTTGTCTTCTAGCATTTAGTACAATGTTAGTCTATATCCTCTGAAAAGAAGATGGTAAGACAGAGGGAAGAGAACAAGGGCTTTACTGGTGAATCAGACTCCGAAGATAGAGGGAAAGAAGCAGGAGTGGGCAAAGAACATATAGACTGGGAAATGGATCTGGAAATTGTGTAAGGGAAGAAGGAAAGAAAGCTAGCTGGGCAGCGAAAGCCTCCAATGGATCTACCAATCCTGAGGCATCTGGTGGAGTTTTGACCAATTCAGCAGGAAGCCCCCAAAATGAACAGTTCCCCGTAAGGAGTCCCAAGTTGGGTAGAAACAGCCTTTTGCTGTTTTTTTTTTTTCTTCTCATTCTGTGACTTGTCTCCTCATTGTCTTAACAAGGTCTTTCGTATAGCAATACTTGTTATTTTGATAAAGATTTTTATGGACCATGCTTTTGGTGTTATATCCAAGAACTCTTTGCTTAACCTAAAGGCTTCAATGATTTTCTGCTATGTTTTCCTATAGAAATTGTATTTTTTTTTTCTTTCACATTTAGGTCTATGATCCATTTTTAATTAACTTTTACATAAGGTATGAAATAGGGGTTGAGGTTCATTTTTTTGTTTCTTTTTGGCATATGGATGTTCAGTGATTCTAACAATCAGCCGACTTTTCCCCAACTAAATTTGTCTGTTTCATACCAACTTCGGATATGTGTAGATCTGTTTCTAGATAACTCTCAATTTCATCAGCCTGTTTATCTATTTTTATGCCGGTAAAATACTTTTAATTATCATAACTTTAAAATGTTATGATTTTGTAGGGTGACACCTCATATTTTTTCTTCAAAACTTCTTTTAAAATTCTTTTAGAATATTTACTTTTCCCTTTGAATTTTAGAATGATTTTGTCACATTCCATAAAAATGGCCTATAGAAATTTTTGTTACTCTTGACCCAAAGAATTCACCATTTCTAATTATTTATCACCACATAATTGGTGTTGATTGGAAAATTTTCCTGATATGGGGCAGAACTGCTTAGATGTCTTTTCCATGTGGCTTAAGCATATGAATAAAATAAAGCAATAGTTGCAAAAAATAAAAGAATTATAATTTAAGTCATAGAATTAAATTAACAGATAATGTGGAGAAATTGATGTCACTATAATGAGTTTGCCCATTCAATAATTTTATATATTTTCCATTTATTTAGGCAGTTTTATGACCTTCAAAAGTTTAGGAATACTTTCCCAAAAGGTCTTACACCTTATGGTGGATTTATTTCTAGATACTTTATAGTTCTATTTGCTTTTATAAGTCAAATCCTTTTTAAAAGCTCATTTCCTAAATGATCATTGCTAATGTATATAAACACTAATTTTTCTTTTTATCTTGTATTTGACAGCACTAGAAAATATTTTAACTGATTCTAATCATTTACTCTAAATTTCTTTTGATTTTCTTAGCTGACAATCTTATTTTCATGAACATCCATATTTTCGGTTTCTCTCCTTTTCTCTCTTCTCCTGTATTTCTCCCGCTTTTCCTCCTCCTGTTTTTCCTCCTCCTGCTGTCAAGTATTCCAGTGAAATGTTACATAATAGTGACAGTGAATGCCCCAGTTTTGTCCTTGATATTAGAGGGAAAGTTTCTAAAGTTTCAAAATAAATCATTTTCTTTACGATATATTTGATAGATACCCTTTACTAAGTTAAGTAGGTTCTTACCTCTTATTTGTCAAGAGTTTGTTGGTTTATTATAAAAAAATTAAATACCAAAAATGGAATCATGTTATTAAAACAAAATTTAATCACATGTATTGTGTTTGCTGATAGACTTACTTCTATAATGTGTTTTTCCATTTTCTTTTTAATGGGAATTTTTTTCTTTGTCAGTGATATATTCCAGACCCCATCCTGGATCTACTGAATTAGTAACTGTTTAAAGGGTAAGGGGTGGAGTAGGAGTCTGTATTAAGGAAGGGAACCTTTCCAGGTCAAGTGAATAATAAGATAGTTTCGAAACTGCATCCACAGAATAAAGTGCAAGCTCCTTGCTCCTTAACAAAGAAAACAGTCCCGTCGTAAAGACTTCCTTGTTTCTCCAAGCCATGTCTCTTGTCTTTCCCGCTCATGTTTGGTGTTCCTGTGATGCTGAACTTCTTTGGGTTATGCTGTGCTCTTAATGTAAATGCTTTTCCTTTTTCAGTGTTCCCCAATACAGCCGGTAGCTACTCACCTTTTTTTTTTTAAAGATTTTATTTATTTGACAGAGAGAAACACAACGAGAGAGGGAACACAAGCAGAGGGAATGGTAGAATGGTAGCGGGAGAAGCAGGCTCCCTGCAGAGCAGGGAGCCGGATGCAGGGCTCGATCCCAGGACCCCGGGATCATGACCTGAGCCAAAGGCAGACGCTTAACGACTGAGCCACCCAGGCGCCCCTCTACTCACCTTTTAACAGTCACTTGGTTGTGTTAGCTTGGGTTAAGCTGAAGATGCAATTTGTAACCTGTCTCTCTGTCACATCACAAGGCATTAGAAATCTCTGCCCAGGGCCTCTGTCAGTTCTTTGAGGTTGGGACTTGTGTCTTATTCACCAGCAAGTTCCCAGTGCCTAGAGTAGTGCCTACACATGGTCACTGCACAGCACAAGCTTCTGAAATGTAACTGATCTTTTCACACAGAAAGCTCAAAATTGAATTCACTTTTGGTCTTACGTTTGTTTGTTTGTTTTTGGTTTTTATTTCCTGAACCCTCATTTGTACTACTTGGGGCAGGTTTCAAACTCTGACTATGACATTGGGTCTTTTCCAGGGCTCTTCAATGATGCTAAATGCTTTTTTGAAGTACCAGCCCTTTTCTTCCCTCAGAGGGAGTTTAAAGCTCATCTCTCAAGTCACTTAACTGTTTCATGACAACAAAGTCTTTCAGTGGGAACACATTCACAGGTCAACACATAACCTGTGTTGGGTGGGGGGGTGGGGGGTGGGAATGACAGAATATATCTCTGTGTTTCTAGAGATACAGGTACAAAAAGTTGTGGGGTTTTATTTTTTCCTGTTATATCCTAGTGACACCCATTGACAAGCATTTTGAAAAATAGCCATATATGAAAGAAATGACTTTAGAAAAGTAGGAAAAGGAAAAGTTTGAGGGAAGAATTTTAAACTATATTAAAATTCATCAATATTTGGTGACAGATACCCAATTTCTATTAGGGAAAAAAAATACAGTGGAATCCTTATTATTTCCTGGCTTTTAGTCTTAGTTACTGAGCCTTCCTTCTCCATTTCTATCATGAACTGAGGTTCCCATAAGCAAGATATACAGTTATCTTTGTCCAAGAAATAAGCTTTATTTAAACCCTCACCTACAACACCTTATGAACATGGTAATGATTAGTTATATTTGGTTATTATAGTTTAAGTCCCAGCAAGTTATTAATATAGCACACCTGCTCTTTAAAAGGACTCATATTATTTGGTCAAGCACTTTCAAGAATCACACAGGATTAAAGCAGTTAAATAAATAGCTGTCTTGACTGATAAAAAGATTTCCCAAAATAGAACCAAGAAAGATTCTCTCATACTCACTGTTGGCTCTGCTCTCTGGAGCAGATTTGACCTCTACCCGCTCTTATCCAGTGATAAAAAATCCTTAAAGAAATATATATCTTCACAATTTATAGGTTGTTCTCACATATGCTTTCTTGGAGAATTCATTGAAAAACTCTTTGCAAACTGCTTTACATCATTTCCATTTTGTGTAGGTGTAGCCAAGGCCCCAAGAAGGTAATTTGGCCAACTTCACTCAAAAGCTTTCATGCTAACATGCAGACTCAGACCAATGACCCCAGCACCCCTGAATCCCAAGCAAGTGATGCTGTGGCAGTGATAGTATACTCTAAAGTACTATTTACATTTTAGATATTGTAATATAATATATTCAAAACCATTGGCGAGAGGATGCCATCAAGATTCTTCCAAATCTTTCTTGCCTTGTCATTTGCCATGGAATTTTCACAGGCTGTCAGTGGTAGGAGACAAACAACATGCTTATTTTTTTCAATTTATTTTTTATTTTTTAAGTCTTTATATACATATAATGTATTTATTTCCCCCAGGGGTACAGGTCTGTGAATCATCAGTCTTACACAATTCACAGCACTCACCATAGCGCATACCCTCCCCAATGTCCGTAACCCAGCCACCCTATCCCTCTCCCCCGACTCCCCAGTAACCCTCAGTTTGTTCCCTGAGATTAAGTCTCTTAAGGTTTGTCTCCTTTCCCAGTCCCATCTTGTTTCATTTTTTCCCTCCCTACTCCCCATGACCCCCTGCCTTGCCTCTCGAATTCCTCATATCAGAGAGATCATATAATTGTCTTTCTCTGATTGACTTATTTCGCTTAGCATAATACCCTCTACTTCCATCCACATCCTTGCAAATGGCAAGATTCTGTGTTTTATTGATGGCTGCATAATATTCCATTGTATATATATATACCATATCTTCTTTATCCATTCGTCTCTTGATGGACATCTAAGTTCTTTCCACAGTTTGGCTATTGTGGACATCACTGCTATAAACGTTTGGGTGCATGTGCCTCTTCAGATCACTACATTTGTATCTTTAGGGTAAATACCCAATAGTGTGATTACTGGGTTGTAGGGTAGCTCTATTTTCAACTTTTGAGGAACCTCCATATTGTTTTCCAGAGTGGCTGTACCAGCTTGCATTCCCACCAACAGTGTAAGAGAGTTCCCCTTTCTCCATATCCTTGCCAGCATCTGTCGTTTTGTGACTTGTTAATTTTAGTCATTCTGACTAGTGTGAAGTGGTATCTCGCTGTGGTTTTGATTTGTATTTCCCTGATGCTGAGTGATGTGGAGCACTTTTTCATGTGTCTGTTGGCCATTTGGATGTCCTCTTTGCAGAAATGTCTGTTCATGTCTTCTGCCCATTTCTTGATTAGTTATTTGTTCTTTGGGTGTTGAATTTGAGAAGTTCTTTATAGTTTTTGGATACTAGCCCTTTATCTGATATGTCATTTGCAAATATCTTCTCCCATTCTGTCAGTTGTCTTTTGGTTTTGTTGACTGTTTCCTTTGCTGTGCAAAAACTTTTGATCTTGATGAAGTCCCGATAGTTCATTTTTGCCCTTGCTTCCCTTGCCTTTGGCGATGTTTCTAGGAAGAAGTTGCTGTGGCTGAGGTCAAAGTGGTTGCTGCCTGTGTTCTCCTCAAGGATTTTGGTGGATTCCTGTTTTACATTGAGGTCTTTCATCCAATTTGAGTCTGTTTTTGTGTGTGGTGTAAGGAAATGGTCGAGTTTCATTCTTCTGCATGTGGCTGTCCAATTATCCCAAACCATTTGTTGAAGAGACTGTCTTTTTTCCATTCAATATTCTTTCCTGCTTTGTCGAAGATTAGTTGACCATAGAGTTGAGGGTCCATTTCTGGGCTCTCTATTCTGTTCCACTGATCGATGAAACAACATGCTTCTATCAAACTTGATTTACAAGAAGAAGAACCAGGTGACTCTAAGGGCCTTTCTCCTAAATAGAAACTCTATAACCAGGATGAAAGCCTTATACTTACTCTGTACCATAACAGGAAAAATAGATTTACTTTTCTGATCTCACCTAATCAAACAGGGGAACCTAGGTGGCTCAATTGGTTAAGCATCTACCTTCAGCTCAGGTCATGATCCCAGGGCCCTGGGATTGAACTTCCTGTTCAGCGGGAAGCTTGTTTCTCCATCTCCTTCTATCTGCCACTCAACCTGCTTGTGCTCTCACTCTCTGTGTCAAATAAATAGAATCTTTTAAAAAATAATAAAAATTAAAATAAACAAACAAAAAGAAGCAAATTGTACTTATCCTATAAACATTTTCCTCTGTGCACCAATTTTATCTTACATTTACTTTATTGGCAATGCATGCAACTTCTGATGGGAACATTTATTTCTAGAATTAGTTTGACCAAATTGCAAATGCCTCCAATGGAACAGCTTGTACTAATAAATAGATCTCTCTCTCACTTCAAAACCTACTACTACACAATTTTTAAAGAGCATTTATCAGAAACCCCTAGACAATCCTCCAACTTCAATTGAACCAATTAATTTTATGCAATGAAAAATCTAAAGGAAGTCTCTTGACTACCTCCCTGACACTTTATATCCTGTGATATTTCATTTTTAGCAAGAAGTGATTGAGAGCAATAGACATGACTATTTTTTAAAATGGTATGTGGGACTCCAATCTACATTTTTTTTTTGTTAGCAGTACTCTCTGCCTGACACCCACTCACGCTTTGAAGTCTTACCTCATTGTGTCATAACAATGATGTGTCATTTCTTAATTTGGAAGATCTGAGAAAGAAATTAGGTTATCCAAAGAAAGGAATTAGAAATATATATTACATAGTAGAGTCCTTGGAGGTTTTTATTAACATCCCTTATCATGACCATCTTATTTGGGTGGACAGGATTTAAAACCTGGGATAAAATGTAGATTACTTTGTTATTTGTTTGTTTGTTTGTTTTTACATCATGCTGTTGAGCTACAAAGTATATAAGACTGCTTTTTTTCCAATTTTTTTTTTTTACTACAAAAATGCATTTCTTCAAGTGAAACATTATATTCCTGGTTATGGTAAGTGTCAGATGATGTAAAGGATATTTACTCAAATCGCATAGATTTTTCTCATTTGAAAATGGAATGCCTGTTATTTCTATTATTATGTTATTATAAAATTGTTATTCCACAAGTTTTCCATTTTTATTCTAGCTCTTTAGAACTTATAAAATCTATGGAACATTTAAAATCAAAACCTTGAGAGGCAGCAGGATACTATCTAAATTTTCAGGCCTATAAAACTATTTAGCCAGACTTACTAACACAGAAAAGGCAAAAGTTTAAGAAGAAAGAAAAAAGAATCATTATCTAGAATAAGGAAGGGGACATCATTACATATCTTATAGGAAGTAATAGGCTACTAAGGGAATATTATGAACAGAATTGTGCCAGTAAATTCCATAGCTAACATAAAATAGTCAAATTCCTTGAAAAACATAAATTACCAAAAATTTCTAAAGAAGAAGCTATAGCTGGGGCACCTGGTTGGTGCAGTTGGTTGGGCATCCAACTGTTGGTTTCTGCTCAAGTAGTGTTCTCAGGGTTGTAAGATGGAGCACTGTTAGGCTCTGCACTTAGCGCAGTATCTGCTTGGGATTCTTTCTCCCTCTCCTTCTGCCCCTCCCCCATCACCTCTACCTCCCCCCACACATACTCTCTTCTTTCTCTCTCTCTCTCTCAAATCAATAAATAAAATCTTAAAAAGAAAAAGAAAGAAAGAAAGAAAGAAAGAAAGAAAGAAAGAAAGAAAGAAAGAAAGAAAGAAAGAAAGAAAGAAAGGAGCTGTAGCCTAAGTAGCTCTATCTGTATTAAAGATATTGAATTCAGAGTTAAACCCTTTTTACCAGAAGCCTCTAGGCCTAGATGGTTTCTTTCTTAGTATTATTATATTTTTTAAGATTTATTTGTTTATTTGAGAGAGAGAGAGAGCAACAGGGGAAGGGGTACAGGGAGAGAGAGAATCCTGAAGCAGACTCCCTGGTGAGCAAGGACACTGACATGGCTCTACCCCAGAACCCTGAGATCATGACCTGAGTTTAAATCAAGAGTTGTGTGCGTAAGCAACTGAGCCACCAAGGTGCCCCAGGCCTAGATGGTTTTGATGGAAAATTCCACCAAACATTTAAGGTAGCAATATTACAGAGATAATATGTAATTTATATTAAATATATAATATTGTAATATATAACATTATAATAAATAATGCATAATTTATAATTATATTAGATAATTTATCTTTATATTTTTTAACATATAGTTGGAAAGAAATATTTTTGTATTCAACTTGGTAATATCTGCTTTTTCATTGTAGTTTTCAGAATTTTTTTTAAGTTTTTATTTTAATTCCAGTTAGTTAACATACAGTGTAATATTAGTTTCAGGTGTACAATATAGTGATTCAGTCCTTCAATACATTACCTGGTGCTCATCACAAGTGCTTTCCTTAATCCCCATCCCCTATTTAACTCATCTTCCCACCCCATCTCCTCTAGTAATCATCAGTTTGTTCTCTATAACTAAATCTGTTTCTTTATCTCTTTTTTTTCTCCTTTGCTTGTTTCATTTCTTAAATTCCACATGTGAGTGAAATTATATGGTATTCATCTTTCATTGATTGACTCATTTTGCTTAGCATAATACTCTAGCTTCATCCATATCATTGTAAATGGCAAGATTTTATTCTTTTTTTTTATTAACATATAATGTATTATTTGCCCCAGGGTACATGTCTGTGAATTGTCAGGCTTACACATTTCACAGCACTCACCATAGCACATACCCTCCCCAATGTCCACAACCCAGCCACCCCATCCTACTCCCGCCCCCCACCTCCCAGCCACCCTTAGTTCGTTTTGTGAGTCTAGGAGTCTCTTATGGTTTGTCTCCCCCCCATCCCTTCCTGTTTCATTTCTCTCCCCCACACCCCCACAAACCCCCACCTTGCGTCTCAAATTCTTCATATCAGAGAGATAATGTGATAATTGTCTTTCTCTGACTGACTTATTTCACTTAGCATAATACCCTCCAGTTCCATCCATGTCATTGCAAATGGCCAGATTTCGTTTCTCTTGATGG
>JAQQSY010001068.1:0-14654 GCA_028646535.1 Procyon lotor | reverse complement strand
TTCAATCATTTATATGTGTATTATAAATTTCCTTTGAAATTTCCTCTTTGACCAATGGGGTTATTTAGAAGTAAGCTGTTTAATTTCCAAGTATTTGGAGATTTTCCTGTTGTCTTTCTGTTGTTTATTTTTAGTTTGATTCTGTTATGGTCAGACAATACACTCTATATGATTTCTATTCTATATTTGTTAAGGTTTTTTTTTTTTTTTTTTAACCCAGAATAAGGCTTATCTTATTGAATGTTCCTTGGGTACTTGAAAATAACATGTGTTCTAACTGTTGTGGGGTGAAGCATTCTATTAATGTCAGTTAGATCCTGTTGCTTGATGGTATTGTTCAATTTCTCTAATCATTGTTGATTTCCTGTCTAGTAATCTATTAATTGCAGAGAGTGGGGTTCAGCAGTCCTTCACTATAACTGCATTTGTCTATTTATCTTTTCAGCTTCATCAGTTTTTGCTTCATGTATTTTGAAGTGCTTTTGTTTCTAAATATGCATTTCAGGTTGGTATATCTTCTTGGTGGATTGATCCTTTTATCATTATGTAATTTTTTTCTTTGTCCCTTGTAATTTTCCTTGCTCTGAAACCTACTTTTAAAATATTAATATAGCCATTCCTAATTCTTAAAATTAATTTTTTCATGATGTATGTTTCTGATAGCTTTGCTTTTAACCTACATATGCCATTGTGTTTGAAATGAGTTTTTTGTAGACACTAAGTAGTTGGATCATTTTTTAAAAATCTACTCTACCAATCTTTGTATTTTAATTAGTATATTTAGACCATTTACACTGGATATAATTATTGATATGTTAGGGTTTAAGTCTGCTATATTATCAGTTACTTACTGTTTTTATCTTTTGTTTCTCTTTCCTCTTTTTTTTCTTTGCCTTCATGTGGATTACCTGAACATTTTTTAGAGTTCCATTTTGATTTATTTATAATGTTTTTGAGTGTATCACTTGTATTGTTTTCTTAAGGGTTGTTCTCAGTACTGCCACATATAGATCACTTATCAAAGCCTGCTGGTATGCACTTTGAGTGATATGTAGAAGCTTTAATTCCATTTAAGTTCCTTTATCCTCTCTACTGTGAAGATTATCTTCACCAGTTCACCTGGGTTTGGAATAGTTTTAGAAGTTTAAGTCTGAAATATTCAAGCCCTGTGGTCTCTGAACTTCCAGTGTGATTCTAAGATCTCAGAGCCATTACTGCATCCAATAATACCTTACTGACATAGGCACCAGGCCTAACGGTATCTTACATAACACACCCACCTCTATGTCTATAGATGTAGATTATAACCACCAACTCTGGCTGAAACCTGAGATGTAACACAAAGGACCTAGGCAGAAGGTCAGCATCAATATACCGTGCAATGTCTTTGGTTGCAATTGGGTAAAATGAAGTACTGGGTATTAGAAGGTATGGATTTCACCGTAGAGAGCCACTCAACTTTCAGAATTCGGTTCCTATTTTATCTCTGAATTCTAGAATTAAAACCAGCAAAACAACTAATCATGTTTCTTGCCCTTTATTTGCTTTTCTAGCCCCTGGGTTCACCTAGTCAGTGGATTAAAGTGTACAGTTCTTAGGTCACTGTGTTAATGCCTGACTAACCCGCATTTCAAAATGTTCTGGCAATAACTAAGGTGAATTTTCATTTTGTAGTGATTTTATATGACTATCATACATTTATTACTAATATATTCATTATATTATGAGGAAATATATTAGGGGCAAAATCAGGTATATATTTGGTGTAATGGTATAGAGAGAAACTGAGCTGGAATTTGAATCATATGTAACATTATCACAGAAGTAGGAGAGGATCTCATGTGAGAAACAAGAGAGACTCTCAGGAGAATCAGAAGAATGCACTCTCAGCAGAGAAAATGGCATGAATAGAGATAGATAAAGAAAGATCCCAGAGCACAACAGAGGAATATCAAGTACCAGTTTGGATCATACTTTGGGTATGTGGGGACTGAGGGTGGTAGTGGAAGATGAAGCTAGAAAGAGAAATAGGGGAAGATCACAAAAGATTCTAAAATCCAGGTTTGAAATTTGAACTTAATTTTTGGTAGTACATAATTACCAAATATTTTAGAGCAGAGAAGTGGCATGATCAGAACTATATTTTTAGGGGTACCTGGGTGGCTCAGTTGGTTAAGCATCTACCTTTAGCTCAGGTCATGATCCTGGGGTCCTGAGATTGAGCCCTGCATCAGGCTCTCCTCTCAACTGGGAGTGTGCTTCTCCCTCTTCCTCTGTGATCTCTCTTTCACTCTCTCTCAAACAAATAAATAAAATCTTAAAAAAAAAAAAAGAACTATATTTTAAAAAATTTATTTATCTGGGGGGAAGGGGCAGAGGGAAAGGGAGAGAGAGTCTCAAGCAGACTCCCTGCTGACTTCAGAGCCTGACATGGGGCTGGATTCCATGACCCTGAGATCATGATCTGAGCAGAAACCAAGAGTTGGATGCTTAACTGGCAGCACCATCCAGCCACTCCTAGAACTGTACTTTAGATAAATTAATCTGGCAGCTTCGTGGAGATGGTATGAAGAAATGGTGGGCAGGGAGATCAGGTTTCTATAGAGGACAGAGAAGGGAGAAAAGGAAGACCTAAACTCAGGTAGCCATAGAGACTTACAGAAAAAGAATTATGTAGGGAAAGCTGTAGGCATAGATCTTGATAGGATATAGCAAGTAACCAAGTCTTGGGGCCAAGGAAGGGGAAAGAGACTATGGTTTTGAGTCTGAAGGTCACTGTTAGCAAAAGTAAGCAAATAATAGAAACAGCTGGAGGCAAGAATGGAGAGGAGTATTAGATTCTGAATATAAGGATCTGGGGTCTCAGTAGATGGCAGGAGAGACTGGTTAGAAGCTCAAGGAAGACATCAGAGTTAGGCATCTCAATTTGGGAGGCATCTGGACAGAGACAAGAGTTAAAGCTACGGGAATGGATAAGATCACCATGAGAAGGATGTAGAGAAAAAGAAACAGACCAAAGACTAGACCCCAGTAGGGTGACAGACAAGGAACAGATGGTTCAAAAGGGTGTGATCAATGAACAGGGTCACAGGCTGCAAAGACATCAAGGGGGTTAACGACTCAGAAAGGGCCACTGGTTTGGCCCAGTGACAAATAGGTCACGGTGGCCCACAAGCAGACAGGTGGTCAGGAAGAGGACCCTTGAGAGCAGAGTAGCTACAATGGTTGATGGCTGTGACTGTTGTTTCGTTTGGGAAAATATGAACAGGTTATAGGCCCACATAGGAAGAGTACCCAAGAAAAGAACAAGATAGGAGGGAGGAGATGGCGTGAGGGGCACCAGAAGACAAAAGGATCAGACATTTCTTCCACCAAGATAGAAGAGAAGCAGGTTGGGATAAAGCTAGGAAAAAGTTCAAGGTGAAAACAATGGAAACATAGGGTGTTGCTCCAAAGGTACTCTACTCACGACCAGATTATTTTTCTTTTTTAATCACAAATCCCTTTTTTGCGGAAATTAATATGACTCAGGGCAAAGGTGGTTTCCCCAATCTGACTAATCATCAAAATTAATCGTGCAACTGTTCAAGAATATATTTTTTCTAGGCCCAAACCCAGCCACACCAAATCAGAATCTCTGGTGGAGTGGCCCAGGAATCTGCATTTTAAAGCCTTTCAGTGATTCTGCAGGTTAGCTGGGTTTGGGACCTCCTGAGTATGGTTTTCCAACCAAGGACATGTATCAGAATAACAGGGGGAGGCACCGATTAACTCAGACTGCCGAGCACAGCTATTCATATTTCCAAAAGCTCCCCGGATGATCTGATGTGCACCCTGGATAAGAAGCACAGTAAAAAGACTGGATTGGGGAAAACAACAACAACGACAACAACAACTAGTTGGATAGAATACTGAAATTCACAGTAACAACTGGTTCTCTGTTACTTATGTCATCTGACAATTTCCTTTGGACATTTCTCCTACGAAAGGTCATCTGCTCCTAACCTGGCTGTCACAGGTGGACTGATGTGTTTCTCCGTGGCTTCTCAGCGCATTTCCACAGGCGGCCAGGCCTGCGGGGATGCCATCTGTGGCTCTGTGGAAAGAGCCTGGCTTTGAAATTTTCTGAAGCCTCTTTAAGGGAAAACATATAGAATAACATTGTTCATTCTCTGAACTAATGGCACAACGTATCTTATAAAAGAAACAAAGATGCAGAATGGAGGAAAGAGGATAGAAAAAGCAATGATGGTTCCCCTTGTACTAATCTGAAAGAAAATATCGTCAGGCAGGTTCATAATTTGGCCAGAAAATTCCTTGCACCGTTTGCTCGATTATTATTATTTTTATAAAGCAATAGTAACAATACAACAATTATAGAAATGAGAGCCTGGCACATAGTTGCTTGGCTCTGAGGGAGGCCATTAAGCCCAGCCCCTTTAATGCCTCTCAAAGAAATACGAATTTTTCTTTTATCCCACATGATGGTGTGATCCAATTCCTGCTCCCGCAGCCCCAGCGGATCGGATCGTCTGTTGGAGTCTTTAAGTTTACAGCACAGAAGGAAACTGTCAGCTCCTCTCCCCTTTTATAGGACACTCATATTTGCATATTCAACAGACAGTACAAGCCTCACAGGCCATATTCCCCCAAATGCAATAATTCTACTCTTGAAATACAAAAAATATAATAGTAGCATGAAAATATTCTTACCCCGATGAAGGCTGGCTCCAGCTGTGGCTTAGTAAGTCAAAAACTAGTAAACTTGCTTGTAATAACATCCTCAACATTCCAAAGGTTATTTTCTCCCATCCACAGTTAAAAAGCCATCTCCTACAGAACACTGTCACATCTGTGACGTGTCCAGATTAAGGCAAGAGGTTTCTTGCTTCTAGTAATTTGTCTGGTTAGAGATTAAAGAAAAAAATCTGTCTTGAAGCTGTCAGTTAATAGTCTTAACTTAAAAAAAAAAAAGCCATCTTCATGCTTCACGGCAGAACAGTGTGATTTTTAAACAGAGGTAAATTCTTCTCTGTATCAGGTATCTGGTAGTTTTTTTTTTTTGTTTTGTTTTTTTTGCATTTTAGCGCAAGGCAAACAAAAGGTTATCCATGAAGTTTCAAATGCATATTAGTAACATAAAGTGAAGTCAGCTTTCTTTGATATCGAATTATGTATGCATCTCACTGAAAAAAAAAAACAAAATCCTCTTTGCAATTAATAAAGAATTGTGGTATTCTAACAAAGCTGGAAGCTAAGGATCTTCAAATTCCAAATCTTTCCATTCCTGGATGAGCTTTGGTATTCAGATGTTAATAGTATGCCTGCTTTTTTTTTTGGCCAGTGTTCAGGCTAAAGAGTCTGTGAAACAGACTTTTTCCATCCTATGACCTCAGTTTTAGGATTTCTTTCTCGCAAAATGTTAGTTATTTTACTTGGCAGATTGCCAGAACTCCCTTCTTACTTTCTCTCTCTTCTCTTTATCTCTTCTCCCTTCTCTTTTCTTTCCTTTCTTCACCTTGCCTGTCTTCTATTCTTTGATAAAGTATGGATTTAAATTAAAAGTCCAGCTGGACCTACATTTACATGGTGTTTGGTAGGGTTGCTAGAATTAGCAAATAAAAATACAGGATGTCCAGTTAAATTTGAAATTCAGGTAAAAAATGAATAATTTTTTAATATAAATATATCCCAAATATTGCATGGGACATACTTACACTAAAAAAATTATTCCCAAATATTGTATCAGATATACTAATACCAAAAAATTATTCCTCGTTGCTCTGAAATCCAAATCTAACTGTGTGCCTTGTATTTTATCTGGCAATACTAGTTTGGAGTTTTAAACAGAGGGATAAAAAAACAAAACAACAAAGACATCTATTTACAACTGGAAGAAATTTCCATCCCTATCCTTCTGAATGCTTTTTGTCTAGGTATAACTCTCTATGGCATTGGTTTATTTTTGACCCATCCAGTTTTAGTAACAGCTCCACAGAGCATTCCACATCCTGACACTCTCTGAAGAAGTCTCCAGGGTTTCAGCTCTGGATCACCCGAGTACAGAACTCGCAAAATGGGTCCTGCAGATAGCATGGAATCGTAGTCCAGTCACAAAACCAAACAAAGACTCAAGTTGTAATCGATCGTTCTCCTTCAAAATTTGTACCACAAATTTAATATTTTCAAAGGCACTGCAAGAGTTTTCTCTCTATAGTTCTCACTCTGAGGCAATTTAGCATGATTAGTAACAGTAATTATTAGGAAAAGCAATAGAATTCAATTGTACTTCAAAATGTAATAAAATGATGGCCTCTTGGACATTCTGAAAGGGAAGATGAAAATATCGATATGCTCCAGACATTTAAAGATAAGATGAAGATCTTAATTTTATTAATTATTAATTCAAGTGTATTTCCCAACATCTAAGCACATCTAAGGGAGGACACGTAATTCAGAAATGATGTTTTCTTGTTCAAAGACATATAAATATGCAGTATTCTGAAAATATGTTGAAGTCTGATAGCCAGAATGGAGAATGTATGAAAGTGGGGTTAAAAGCACAGGTTCAGGAATCAAACTGAGTTCAAATCCCAGTTTTGTCGCACACTAGCTGTGTGACGCTGGGCAAGTTACTTACCCTCTCTGTGCATCATTTCCCTTATCTGTAAATGGGGATAACCATTCCAGAGAGCTGTGAGAATGACATGAATAAAATGCTTAGAATAGTGCCTATCACATAGTAAAGTGCTCAGTAAATTTTGGGGGTGAGGATCATGGCCCAAACTGTCAACAGGAAAACAAAACACAAAATCAGAGATTGGCTTCATTTTTATAATTGGCCCAGGAGAAAAATGATTTTTTTTCCCTGTGGCCAAATGGATGACATATTAAGATTTTCAAAATTATAAATACCAGAATTTTATGTATTTATCCATTAAAAAAATCCCTTTGTTTTCAAGTATACAACTTCTTGGGTTGTGTGAAATTAGCATTGGACTGTTTCAAGAAGTGAAGTTATTTGGTTAATAGTTCTACCCAACGATTGGTTATTTTTACTTCTCGCCCTGCTTATTATTCTCTTTACTCTCCCCAACTCCAAAAGCAAATGAATAACACTCTTTCCCCCATCCCTACAAGCCAATTAATCTAACCCAATCCTCTAGCTTTCATGTTAAACAGACTTTCAAATGCAATAGTCCCCAGTCACTGGGTTTCCTGTCATCTGGTCACTTTACACTTTGTGTTTTGAACCAGGAATGGAGTCCAGTATGGCTAGGTCTACTCTCAACGCAGCTCAGGTGTCTGCAGTCTGAGGCAGTGGAAAAGAAAGAGTGCTTTCAAGTCAGATACCTCTAGGGTAATACCCTGGTTGGGCTACACTACCTGTGTGAGCTCCCTGAGACTCGCTTTATCTATAAAAAGAGAGTCTCATACTGTCTACTTTTTCTGATTGCTATGAAGAGTCAAAGCGTTGATTTATCTATAGGGTGATCCTATGTTTCCGTTTACATCTGTTGTCCCTTCATCACTTTTATTAGACTATACAGCTATCCGATTTTTATTAGGCATTTAGCACATGGACTGGCTAGTTACTACTCAGGATTTGTTACCTCTTCAACACCTTTACTATTCTAAAGAAATACTTTAAGTCCCACCAAGTCCTCATTTTTAAAGCAGGGTTGGCCTTTTAACATAGAAAGATGAGTGCGTGCGTGTTTGTGAAAGTTTGGTCACCTGCCCACTAGCCCTGCCTTCCCTGTCCCTTAGTCTATTTCAGCTATTTAAAGAGCTCTGTGATAGAACCTTGAGGGCAGAGGCTTCAATATTTTACATGCTTCGGTGGGATCATGTGAGCTCTGCTTCAGCAAAATATACTCTGCCAACAGCAGAAGGCCCTCTGAGGTGAGCAGGTGGGCCAGGGCTGGGGAGCTGTCCTTTTACTTCTGCCAGCTATTTGGACTGTCAGATGAATTCCAGACTCCAGCCTCTGCTCTTTCCAAGATCTTCATCACTGTGCAGTAACACCACCCTTCCTCATTGTCCCATAACCAGGCTTCCTCCTGCTTCCTCCTCAGCTCTTTGGAATATAATCTTCTTGATGATATGGAGGGAGGGTAGGGATTAAGGGCTTTTAGGGAAATACCAGTCCTTCATGCAGAAACAGGATTTCTCCCTTAAAATCCCTTCTGCTTCATGTGCCCTCTACACCAGGCCACAGACTGAAAGTGGTTCCTGCAAGTGGTTAAGGAGCCTGCTGACCTAGCTGAAATCTAGGCCATGGCCAACTGCAAAATATCCTTGAGGCAACTTGCAACTCTGAGACTCTGATTTTCTGTTCTACAAAATGGGATGTAATAATGCAATAATACACTTCATTGGGTTATTGTAAGATTTAAATAAGCCAACATGCCCAGTACAGTGTCTGGCACAAAATAGGCATTTAATGCCTCGAAAGTATCATAATGGTACCAGGCTGCCTGGGAAGAGATCAGAATCTGTGTGATCTGGGGGTGGCGAGAGGAGGAGAATTCAGTGTGTAAATATATAAGCTCTGCATTTTGGAGGTTTGCATCTTAATTCAAATCTGTACCTCGCTAGTGGTATTTCTGAAAGAAGATACAGAAAACGCACAGCAAATGTATTCCAACCATCCTTTGTGTTATTCCACATTCATTGATTCAAAGCAACAATTTCTTATTGTGTAGGTATTATGTTCTAAATAGCTGGGCAAAGCTTCAGCACAAGATCATGAAGAAGCTTTATAAAAGAAAACATTTGGAGGAAGCATAATCAGTCTGTTAATGCCAGGCAATATTTATCGATTACCCCACTGCAATCAATAAATATGGTAATATTTATTGATTTACCACACTCTCCCACGGCCCAGGTGACTCCTCAGAAAAACACTGCCATCTGCCAAAGCCACAGTGAACACAGAGTAGTTAAAGTTTATTAATTAATGTCTCTGTGAACTGGAATTATTCATTGCAGAGGTGCCAAACTCAGGTCTAGAGACTGAGTCCATCTTAATCAATAAGTGAAGGAAGCAGTTGCTTATGCGATCTAATTAGTGGTCACTGAAAAACTTTTCCACTTTTCCTTCTCCTGTAACGTACACTCCAACTGTTGACCTTCTTGAGCCTGTGAACGGGTCCTAAAATTTTCTGAGCTGTCAGGCCTCCTTTGAGCTCAAGCTTTCCTTGGCCCCGTGAGAACGCTTGTGGCTCCTCTGAGGGGAGTACTGCAGGCTCTAAACTAGTTGTATTCTGGTAGTGTGGGCCTGTGGCAGAGCTTTGAGTGGGAATAGACTCACTGGATACAAAGCTCTGGACAAGCTTCTTATACTCGTTCAGTCTCACTTTCCTTGAAGGAAGAACTCCCTTTGGAGGCCTTGGGGAGGTCTGAGGAAGCCATTTACCTGAGGTGACTGAGCAAGAGCTGGAAACATGGCGGAGCCAGGGCACGTTAGTCCCTCCTCCTTCCTCACTCCTTTGGCACACATTATGTATCATTAGTTGGTCAGTAACCTATAATGTGTTATGAACATTGGCTGACAAGTGGATTGGTGTGGTTTGATCTGTATTTTAAAATATTAAATAAGAATAGAAGATGTCAGAGTAGTTGTAGGTAATGTTTTGTGATACTCTTCTTTTAGTACATACATTTTCCTAGGACATGATGCAAAATGTACTTCAGACCGTGTAGGTTATGTTCAAAAAGGATGAAATGAGTCTATATCCCAAATAACTAAAGGCAGGAATTTAAAGAGGTAGTTGTATGCCCATCTTCATAAGTAGCATTATTCACAACAGCTAAAAAGTAGAAGCAACCCAGCCCAGTTGTCTACTGATGGATGAATGGAAACACAAAATGTATATACACACCATGGAATATTATTTCATTATGTGTGTGTGTATATACATTATATTTTACTATAATATGTGTATATATGTTATTATTATATATAATAATATTCCATGGTGTGTATATATATATAAAATATTGGAATACACACACACACACATATACGCCATGGAATATTATTCAGTCATAAAAAGGAAATTTCTTTTTAAAAAAGATAGAATTTCTGACACATGGTACAACATTGATAAACCTTTGAAGACATTATGCTAAGTGAAATAAACCAGACACAAAGGGATAAATACTATACAATTCCCCTTTTATAAGGTCCCTGATATAGTCAAATTCATAGAGATAGAAAATAGAGTGGTGGTTGCCAGGAACCAGGGAAGGGGGAGATGGGAGTTACTGGCTATGGAAATTCATTAATTCAGCATATTAGCAGAGTTTCCATTTGGGGAGATCAAAGGAGTTCTGTGGATGGATGGTAGTGATGATTGCACAGTGATGTGACTGCGCTTAATGCTACTAACCTCTACACTTAAAAATGGTTAAAATGATAGATTTTATGTTACATGTACTTTATCACAATTAAAATTTTAAAAAGACATTAAATTACAAAAAAATATTGAGAAACCCTGACCTAGATAACAACACTCTGAGAAGTGTGTTTGGATGAAACCTGGGCATAGAGGAAAGAGAAAGCGTGACTCTTTGGGGGAAACCAAATAAGTCAGGGAATATAGTCTCTAGTTTTTCTGAAGAATTCTCTTTTGTGACCTCTGGGACCATGGGCCTTGCAGTCTGGTGTAAGAACACAAAAGAGAAGGTTTGCAATCTTGCTCTGAGATAGCATAATTTCCAATCTACATTCTTGGTTTCATTTCGTATTTTAATTTGAGAGTACAACCAATACGATAGCAATATCTAGTTTCTTGCTCAGATAAAACTGATATACACATTTCTTCTCTTTCAACAAGGCTGTCCGGCCTTGGACTCATTGGTATCTGAGTGTTGGGGCAAGGCCTTACTTCCTTATTGAAAAAACCATCCCTCTCAATGGCCTTCAGCCTAAGTTTGTTCATCTACATAATGAGGAGGTCCCAGGAGCCCTAAAGGTCCTTCCTATTATATTTTTTATTCTTGGTGTCTGAGAGTTGAAGAAGCAGAATCTGGCCAATTTTTTCTAGGCAAAGTCTGTACACCAGGTTTCTCATTTTCTTAGCAGACAGAATCCTGGCAAATTACTTAAACAGATACAGAAAGGAAGTCTCTGGGGACGGACACCTCATAGACTAAAAGAACAGCCACAGTTCATTATTTTAGATATGGATTGCTGTGGCCAAAATAAATATCAGCAAGGTTTCAAACTTCTCTGAAAAGACACACACACACGCCCAAATTATAAAACCATCTTTTGGTAACAGTTTTCAAATCAACTTTGATCTCTCAACTTCCAGAACCTATTATACGATCAGTTTGTATAACCTTATTATTTAATGCACATGCATAAATGACAGATTTCTTTGTGTTTGGCATACAATTGTTTCCCTGTGTATTTTTTTTCCTCCATATTTAACATTTTCTAAGACAGCTCTACAATGGGCATAAGAAATTTTTACTGAATATGGTCACGGACTGTTTATGTCCCTCCAAAATTTATATGCTGAAATTCTAGCCCCCAAGTGATGGTATCAGGAGGGTCTTTGGAAGGTAATTAGCATTCATGCCCTTATAAGAAGGAATATAATAAAGTTTGCTTCCTCTCTCTCTTCTCTGCTCTTTGCCATGTGAGGACACAGCAAGAAGATGGCCATCTGCAAATCAGGAAGTAGACCCTCACAAGATGCCGGCTTTTCTGCCAGCACCCTGATCCTACGTTTCCTGGTCTCCAGAACTGCAAGAAGTAAATTTCTGTTGTTTACAAGCCACCCAGTTTATGGTAGTTTGTTTTAACAACCTGAACTGACAAATATTTTTCATTGATAGGAACTTTTATCTTTATAAATGACTCAAAGAGTTGGACATTATATACCTGGAAAGGTTCTATGGGCATTATCTAGACCTACTCTGTTCTACCAATCAATGACAGCCACATCTTCTAAGACATTTAAAAACAAAAGTCAGTGGTGAATTCTTTAGCCTCCTCCAGGCCATGCAGTCTTCATGGGAGACGTAAAGCCATGTGTTCCTTGCCTATGTGCCTGCTGTCTGAAGGCTTGGAGGAGAGCTCATTCCAGTTAACATCTCTGGACTAGACTGACCACTCACCCTTCTTCTTCACTGCCTCAGCTTCACTAAATGACCTTTTGAAACTTTTGTTTTTGTCACCCTACATCCCTACTCATTTTATTTTTTTTAAAAAAGGAAAGATTAAAATTCTAACTGAGCTCTGATCATTACCAACTGATGAGATAGGGTTGTTTTCTATCTTTTATAAGTCAGGAATCCTGTTAGGGTTGCAGTAATAACTGTTTATTCAGTGCCTTCCAGGTAACTGGCACTTTCTATACATTAAGTTCAACTACTGTATAAACTCTGGAGAAAGAACATTGCATGAGTCATTCTAATTCAGTTTGAGCTTATGATTTCCAAGTCTTTTATTGTACCATGTGCACACCTGATGGACCTTTCTTTTTCTGTCTCCTTTATTTATTTTTTTCTCCTAGGAGGTGAATACTTTGTGTTTGATCCCAGTTCTTGAATTTATGAAGGTGATTTCAAATCTTTATGAAGTTTTTAACATTATAGGTGCTTTGTTCAATGAAGGGTCATTCATCTACAAATGTAGAAGGGTCCTGCCTTGGGATTCTTCTACAAGTGTATGCTATTGGCCTCTCTTTGAGAGTGGATTTGTTAGCAGTTGGCAAGTCTGGATTAAGTAAGGTTAGTGACCCTGTTGAACTGTGGCCTTCATAGTATCTTGGGAATCTCCACTTGCTCATTATTCCTAGAACTTTTCTAGTACAGATGACAATCTGGTAGGATCTCAATCTACTTTTCCTCTACAGGCACCACCTTAATCGCTTGCTCTTCCCGGCCTGGTTATTGTTTCCAGAGAAACTTCAGAAGAGCTCAGAGACAGCGGTAGAATGGGACAGAGACGTTAAGAGCTTGGCTTGCAGGTTCCGAATCTTGGGTTTAAATCCTGGCTTTGCAACTTCAGGCTATATAACAGAGCAGAAACCTTAATTCTCTTGTTGCTTGTAAAATAGGGGGTGATTGGATTTTTGCTAAAAATTAGAGGTGATAAAACATGGAAAGTGTTAAGCACAGTATTTGGTTGAGGTAAAAGTTCAAAACAGGTCAATTATTATTATTATTACCAGGCGGAAAAGTTGCCACATTAATTTATCCTTTCTATAAACTAATTTTGTTACTTGTTTGAGGTAAAATTAGAGACGGTGAGATTCATAGAACTTAAGTGTAAAATTCAGCGGGGTTTTGATAAATGTATATCCTTCATACACAGCCCAAATTAGGATACAGAACTCTTCCATCACTTTAGAAATTTCATCATGACCCCTTCCAGTCAATCCCCAGCCCTTCACAGCAACCACCAGCAATGAAGGAGAGTTCCTGTTGCTCCATATCCATGTCAGCAATTGATGTTGTCAGTGTTCTGGGTTTGGACCATTCTAATGGCAAGTCTAATAGTGGTATCTCAGTTTCGACTTGCATTTCCCTGATGACAAATGGAGTAAAAGCATCTATTCATGTTAAGGTCTTTGGCCCATTTTTAAATAGGGTTGTTTTCTTATTGTTGAGTTTTAAGAATTCTTTGTATACTTATGATACCAGTCCTTTATCAGATGTATCTTTCACAAGTATTTTCTCTCAGTCTTATTCTCTTGACATTAACTTGTCTTCTTATTCTCATCGTCTCATTCTTTTTACATTGTTTTTCATGGAGCAAATGTTTTTAATTTCAATGAAATCCAGTTTATCAGTGATCTATTTCATGGATTATTCCTTTGCTGGTGTATCTAAAGGTCATTACCATATCCCAGGTCATCTAGGTTTTCTCCTATATTATCTTTTAGGAGTTTTATAGTTTTGTGTTTTATATTTAGGTCTGCAACTCATTTTAACTTTTGTGAGGGGCATAAGGTCTATGTAGATTCACTTTTTTTCTACATGGATATCAAGCTGTTCTAGCACCATTTGTTGAAAAGATTTTGGTCCATTGTACTGTTTTTGCTCCTTTGTCAAATATCAGTTGACTATATTTATGGGGGTCTATTCTGTTTCACTGATCTGTTTCTCTATTCTATTGCTAATACTGCACTGTCTTGATTACTGTTGCTTTACAGTAAGTCTTGGAGTGGGTAGTTTCAGTCCTCTAACTTTGCTCTTCTACAATATTGTGTTGGCTCTCTGGGTTTTTTGCCTCTCCATATAAACTTTAGGATCAGCTTTTGATATCCACAAAATAACTTGCTGGAATTTTGATTGTGATTGCACTTAATCTACAGACCAAGTTGGGAAGTTTATTGACTTGTGATTAGAAGTGTGAATATACCATAGTTATTTATCCATTCACCAGTTGATGGATATTGAGGTTGCTTCCAGTTTCTGACTATTATGAATAAAGCCACTACAAATATTCTTATACAAACCTTGTAAAGGACACGTTTTCCATTTTTCCTGCCTGAATGCTACAAAGAGAATTGGTGGAGAATTGGGTCACATACAATAAGTATGTGTTTAATTGCTGGGTCATGCAATAATGTGTGTATAAGAAACAGTCAAATGGTTTTCAAAAATGGTTATGCCATTTTACTTTTCTA
>JAQQSY010001067.1:0-14654 GCA_028646535.1 Procyon lotor | reverse complement strand
TTTGCCAATTTGGATGCCTTTGATTTCTCTTTGTTGTCTGATTGCTGAGGCTAGGACTTGTAGTACTACGTTCAATAGCAATGGAGATAGTGGGCATCCCTGCTGTGTTCCTGATCTCAGGGAAAAAGCTCTCAGTTTTTCCCCATTGAGAATGATATTCGCTGTGGGTTTTTCATAGATGGCTTTGATGATGTTGAGGAATGTACCCTCTATGCCTACACTGTGAAGAGTTTTGATCAAGAAAGGATGTTGTACTGTGTCGAATGCTTTTTCAGCATCCATTGAGAGCATCATATGGCTCTTGTTCTTTCTTTTATTAATGTATTGTACCTCGTTGATTGATTTGCGGATGTTGAACCAACCTTGCAGCCCAGGAATAAATTCCACTTGGTCGTGGTGAATCATCCTTTTAATGTACTGTTGGATCCTATTGGCTAGTATTTTGGTGAGAATTTTTACACCCGTGTTCGTCAAAGATATTGGTCTGTAATTCTCCTTTTTGATGGGGTCTTTGGTTTTGGGATCAAGGTAATGCTGGCCTCATAAAATGAGTTTAGAAGTTTCTCTTCCATTTCTATTTTTTGGAACAATTTCAGGATAATAGGTATAAATTCTTCTTTAAATATTTGGTAGAATTACCCTGGGAAGCTGTCTGGCCTTGGGCTCTTGTTTATTGGGAGATTTTTGATGACTGCTTCAATCTCCTTCCTGGTTATGGGTCTGTTCAGGTTTTCTGTTTCTTCCTGGTTCAGTTTTGGTAGTTTGTGTGTCTCTAGGAATGCATCCATTTCTTCCAGATTGTCTAATTTGCTGGCATATAGTTGCTCTTAATATGTTCTTAAAATTGTTTGTATTTCTTTAGTGTTGGTTGTGATCTCTCCTATTTCATTCATGATTTTATTAATTTGGGTCCTTTCTCTTTCTTTTGGATAACTCTGGCCAGGGGTTTATCAATTTTATTAATTCTTTCAAAGAACCAGCTCCTAGTTTCATTGATTTGTTCTACTGTTCTTTTGGTTTCTATTTCATTGATTTCTGCTCTGATCTTTATTATTTCTCTTCTTCTGCTGGGTTTAGGCTTTCTTGGCTGTTCTTTCTCCATCTCCTTTATGTGTAGGGTTAGGTCATGTATTTGAGAGCTTTCTTGTGTCTTGAGAACGGCTTGTGTTGCTATATACTTTCCTCTCAGGACTGCCTTGGCTGTGTCCCAAAGATTTTTAACATTTGTGTTTTCATTTTCATTTGTTTCCATGAATTTTTTTTAATTATTCTTTAATTTCCTGGTTAACCCATTCATTCTTTAGGAGGGTGCTTTTTAGCCTCCATGTATTTGAGTTCTTTCCACCTTTCCTCTTGTCATTGAGTTCTAGTTTCATGGCATTGTGGTCTGAAAATATGCAGGGAATGGTCCCAGTCTTTTGGTACCGATGGAGACCTGATTTATGTCCCAGGATGTGATCTATTTTGGAGAATGTTCCACATGCGCTCGAGAAGAATGTGTATTCTGTTGCTTTGGGGTGGAATGTTCTAAATATATCTGTGATATATTGTGAATATCTGTGATATTCAGATAAATTCCAGTCCATCTGGTCCAGTGTGTCATTTAGAGCCTTTATTTCCTTGTTGATCTTTTGCTTAAATGATCTGTCCATTTCAGTAAGGGGAATATTAAAGTCCCCTACTATTATTGTGTTATTGTTGATGTGTTTCTTTGACTTTGTTATTAATTGGTTTATATAATTGGCTGCTTCCATGTCAGGGGCATTGATATTTACAATTGTTAGATCTTCTTGTTGGATAGTCCCTTTAAGTATGATATAGTGTCCTTCCTCATCTCTTATTATAGTCTTTGACTTAAAATCTAATTTATCTGATATAAGGATTACCACCCCAGCTTTCTTTTGAGGTCCATTAGCATGGTAAATTGTTTTCCACCTCCTCACTTTAAATCTGGAAGTGTCTTTGGGTCTAAGATGAGTTTCTTGTAGACAGCATATCAATGGGTCTTGGTTTTTTATCCATTTTTATACTCTGTGTCTTTTGATTGGGGCATTTAGCCCATTTACATTATTGACTGATATGAATTTAGTGCTATTGTATTGCCTGTAAGGTGACCGTTAACTGCATGTTGTCTCTGTTCCTTTCCGGTCTATGTTCCTTTTAGGCTCTCTCTTTGCTTAGAGGACTCCTTTCAATATTTCCTGTAGGGTTGGTTTGGTGTTTGCAAATTCTTTCAGTTTTTGTTTGTCCTAGAAGCTTTTTATCTCTCCCTCTATTTTCAGTGACAGCCTAGCTGGATATAGTATTCTTGGCTGCATATTTTTTTCATTTAGTGCTCTGAATATATCATGCCAGTCCTTTCTGGCCTGCCAGGTCTCTGTGGATAGGTCTGCTGCCAATCTAATATTTCTGCCTTTGTATGTTACAGGCTTCTTGTCCCGAGCTGCTTTCAGGCTTTTCTCTTTGCCACTAAGACTTGTATGTTTTACTATTAGATGATGGGGTGTAGACCTATTTTTATTGATTTTGAGGGGGGTTCTCTGTGCCTCCTGGATTTTGATGCTTGTTCCCTTTGCCAGATTAGGGAAATTCTCTACAATAATAATTGCTCCAATATACCTTCTGCCCCTCGCTCTTTCTTCTTCTGGGATCCCAATTATTCTAATAATGTTGCATCTTATGGTATCACTTATCTCTCGAATTCTCCCCTCGTGGTCCAGTAGTTGTTTGTCTCTCTTTTTCTCAGCTTCTTTATTCTCAGTCATTTGGTTTTCTATATGACTAATTCTCTCTTCTGCCTCATTTATCCTAGCAGTAAGAGCCTCCATTTTTTAATCGTACCTCATTAATAGCTTTTTTAATTTCAGCTTCATTAGATAGTAGTTCTTTTTTTTTCTCCAGAAGGGGATTTTATTTCTCCAGAAAGGGATTCTCTAATATCTTCCATGCTTTTTTCAAGTCCCACTAGCATCTTGATAATCATTTTGAATTCTATTTCTGACATATTACTAATGTCTGTATTGATTAGGTTCCTCGCCGTCAGTACTGCCTCTTGTTCTTTTTTTTGTGGTGAGTTTTTCCACCTTGTCATTTTATCGAGATAAGAATAGATGAATGAGAGAGCAAAATACTAAAAGAGTAGCAACGACCCCAGAGAAATCAGAAGAGTGCCAAAACTAGGGGTTGAAGAAAAAAGGGGGAGGGAGAAAAAAGAGAAAGAAAAAAATTTTTAAATAGAATAAAAAAGAGAAAAAAATATATATATGTATGTATGTATTAGACTTGTGATTAGAACAGAGCCCCACACCTGATTTTGGGTGTTTTTGGTCTGTTAGAAGAAACTACCTCCCAAAATTTTAAAGAAAAAAAAACTTATAAATATTACTAAAATAAGGGTAAACACTACGAAGGAATGGAATATGAGTGTAAATATGAAAATTCAAAGAGATTCTAAAAAAGGGATTGATAAGAGGTTGGTTGAAAAAAGAGGAAGAAAAGAATAAAAGAGGAAATAATGTGATCAGGCTGGAGACTAGAACCAAGCCGTGTGTTAGATTTAGGGTATATTTTGATCTATTAGAAGAAATTATCTCCCAATATTTTAAAGAAAAAAAAAACCCTATATGTATACAAAAATAAGTTTAAATACAATGACAGGATAAAATGTGAATGTAACAGTGAAAATTAGAAAAGATTTTAAAAAACGTATTGATAAGATACTAGTTAAAAAACGCCAAAATAGGAAAGAGGAAAAATAAAATTAAAAAAACAAAAAACAAAAAAAAAAAACAAGAAAAAAACAATTTAAAAAATTCAACTCTGAAAGACTAAAGGATCATGGGGAAAAAAAGCC
Source organism: Procyon lotor (assembly GCA_028646535.1). Taxonomy (NCBI): domain Eukaryota; kingdom Metazoa; phylum Chordata; class Mammalia; order Carnivora; family Procyonidae; genus Procyon; species Procyon lotor. The sequence continues at coordinate 10,801 of JAQQSY010001067.1, read as the reverse complement.
ATGAATTCTATGTGTTGCTTTTTTTTTTTTTTTCTAACTCTGGAGTTCCGCAGTTTTCACTGATCGATGAACTTGGTCTTGGGTGGATATTCTCACTGATCTTCTAGGGGAGAGGCCCGTTGCAGTGATATTCAAATGTCTTTGCCTGAGGCAGAATTGCACCACCCTTGCCAGGGGCCAGGCTAAGCAATTTGCTTGGGTTTGCTCTCCAGAGCCTTTGTTCCCTAAACGCTTTCCGTACAGCCCTGGAGGCTGGGAATGAAAATGGCGGCCTCCCAGTTTCCAGCCGGAGGAGCCGAGAGCTCAGAGCCCCACTTCTTAGTGCGCCCTCAGAGGAAAGCAGTCAGTCCCTCCCGTCTTCCTCATCTCCGGCCATGCTCCGAGCTCACCCGGCCTGTGATTGAGCATTTCTGTCTCTGGTGCTCGGCCCCGTCTGGAATTTCCAAACCCAGACGATTCCTGCAGCACGCTCCCGCACCGCTCCTCCTGGAGGAGGAAGGAAGGGTTCTCTCCGGAGCTGCCCCTTGTGGGGGTCCCTGCTCGAAGAGCAGAGCAGTGGCCTGTGTCTCGGATCATGGTCTAAGGTAAGCCCTGAGAGCCCACTGCACAGCTCCGTCTCTGCTGTTGGCTTCCCCAGTCCGATACCTGGGGGCTCTGCCACCCTCAGTCACCCTCGGTCCCTCTGTGACCCCACAGGTCCTGAGACCACACTGTCCCCATGAGGGCTAAACCCCTTGCTTAGCCTCTGGAGTGACGTCCCTCAGTGGAGCAGACTCTAAAAGTTCCGATTTTGTGCTCTGCAGCTCTGTGGCTGCTGGGAGTCGCCCCCTCCCCCCCACCGCCATCTCTCTTCCCATCGCTTTGGATTCACTTTTCCACATGTCCTACCTTCCAGAAAGTGGTTGATTTTCTGCTCCTAGATTTGCTGTTCTTCCTGTCTTCTATCTCCTATTGAGTTACAGGCATTTAGAGTGGTTTAATAACTATCCAGCTGAACTTCTGGGATCCGACACTATCTCAGCCTCCTACCACTCCGCCATCTTGCTCCTCCTCTGGCTATTTGTATATCTTGGGAGAAATATCTATTCAAGCGTTTGCCTATTTTTAATTAGGTTAATGGCTTCTTGAATGTTATTGAAATTCTTTATATATTCTGGATATTAATCTTTCATGAAATATATGACTTGCAAATATTTTCTCCCTTTCTGTGGGTTGCCTTTTTACTTTGTTGGTAGTGCCCATTGATGAACAAAAATGTTTAATTTTTATTAAGTTCAATTTGTCTGTTTTTCTTTTTTTCCCTGTACTTTTGGTGCCATATGCTAGAGATCACTGCCGAATCCAATGTCGTAAAGATTTCCCCCTATGTTTTCTTCTAAGAGTATTTATGTTTAGGTCTTTGACCCATTCTGAGTTAGTTTCTGTGTGTGGTATAAGGGTCTACGTTCATTTCATGCAGACATCCAGTTTTCTCAGTCACATTTGTTGGAAAGACTGTCATTTTCCTGTTGAATGGTCCTGCCACTATTGTTGCAAATCTTTTGGCCACATAAGCAAGGTTTTATGTCTGCGCTCTGTTTGTATTCGTCTTTATGTCAGTTTTTATGTCAAAACCACAGCGTTTTGATTACTGTAGTTTTGTCATGAGTTTTGAAATCAAGAATGTGAGTCGTCTTTTTCAGGATTTTTTTTGGCCGTGCAGAGTCCCTTGAGATTCCATATGAATTTTAGAGTGGGTTTTTATATTTCAGCAAAAAGACATCTTTGGGATTTTGGTAGAGGTTTCACTGAAACTATAGATATAGTGGTATAGCATAGACATCTTTGTGATATTAAGTCTTCCAACCCAGGAACCCAGGATGTCTTTGATTTATTTTTGTTTTCTTTAATTTCTTTCAACAGTGTTTTGCTCTTTTCCGCATATAAGTCCTTCATAGAACCTTGGTTAAATTAATTCCTGAGTGTTTAATTTTTTGGTGATACCGTAAATGGCATTGTTTTCTTGATTTCCCAGTTTGTGTTTAGAAGAATGCTTTGACTTCAGGGTGGAGGGAAGGAGTGGAAGCTGGGAAACCAGTCAGGAGGCTGTTCTGGCCATGCAGGCAAGAGATGACAGAGGACTGGGGTGGCCTCACTGGAGATGGAAGGACATGGAGGGATGAGATCTATCCTGGTGGTGGGACAGATGGGACTTGGAATTAGGTTGGAGGACTGGTGTGGAAGAAAAGGAGAATCCAAAGATGCTGATGTTTCTACCTCAAAGAGCTGGCTAAAAGCTGGTGCCCATTTTTCTAAAATGCAGAAAAGTGAAGGAGAGGCTATCAGGAGGAGAAAACTAATGGTTCTACTTTGGATATTTGAAGTTAGGGAAGCCAATTAAATGTTGGAGTGGGATGTCAAAGAGGCTTCTCGATGTCCAAGCCTGGAGCTCAGGGAAGAGGTCAGGACTGAGCTGAGGTGTTTGGAGTCATTGCATTTAAGAATTATTCACACACAGTGCCTGGGTGAGATCACCTAGCAAGAGTACACAGGTAAAGAAGAGCGCCTTGGGTTTCTCCAGCCTTCAGAGGTCTGGCAGAGGAAGAGAAAGACCCAAGAACTTGTGTGTGAAGCCATGGGTGCCAAGGGAGGGGAGCCTTCTGAGAGGGATGGAATGTCAGCTGTGTTAAGTTACTGGTATGCCCACCAGATTTGGCCACGTGAATGTCATCAGTGGTCTTAGCAAGCCCACAGTTAGTAGAGGTTAGAGGACTGCATCTGGAGTTCGAGGGAACAAAGACAAGGTGGATATATTTTGTGGCCTGAGTGTGTGAATAGATGCCATTTTCAGGGAATGAGAACCCTGTAGATAAAAGAAAACCTGGAAATGGGCTACTCCTTCAGTTACATCCTTCACGCCTGGTTCAGAAGCCCCTTCCACCATCCCTTGGGCATCCAAGTCTCAGTCACTTATTCAGAGTCATTTTCCACTCCCTTTCTGGCTTTCCCTGTGAAGGTGTGAGCTGCCTTCTGTCCCACCACCCTGTCCCAGCACCTAGCACAGTAAGTGTTCAGAAGGAGTTACCCCAGAGCCTGGTTTCCAGATACGCAATTGCCCCTTTATTGAACAAGGTGGCCTCGGGCCCCTGTTGCTCTCTGAAAGGGAAGAGGGAACTTCCCAGATACTTGGGGCATCCTTCCAGAAGGCTGTTAGGCATGTGGATTAGAGGAAGCCTGGTTCCAGTGCTCTCCTCCGCCCTCTCCCAGGAAACAAGAGGGTGGCCTGCTCTGCTCTGCCTCAGTCCACTTTGGCTAAGATGCCCCCCTACCAGAGAGGGGGCACCTGTGGGCCAGCAGGCCCCAGGAGAAGAACATCTGGTTCAGAGAACAGACAAATGTCTGGCTAACCACACCACAGAGCCCGTGACTTCATCCTGAGCAGGTGATCTGGCCCTCGAGCTCCCCTGGGGAGGAAATATCACACTTAGGTAGTTTCCCCATTTCTAGGCTCCTCCTCCTCCAGTTGTATTGAAAGAAGAAGGTCTGAGGTTTGGGAGCAGCAGAGACAGAGGGGAAAGACTTTTGATTAAATATCCTCATTTGGGCGGAAATGAGTTTTTGAGTGAACAGATGGAAAAACCACTCTCTCCCCTGTCAGTGGGGCCTGTACGTCCCTGCGGCTTCCTGGCAACAGCCCATAAGTAATGCAAGTTCAAGGAAGCCATCTGCATGCAGGGACCTTTCCCTGGCGACGGCTTGCAGTCTGGCTCCAAGAAGTGGATGGTGAGGGAGACAGGCCAGGGGGTGCCTGATCACACCATGGTCGGGGAGGGGAACAACACGGGGCTAGGGTGCACACACACACACACACACACCTGTAGCCTCAGTACTTCCAACATACAACCACAGCTCCTTTGCTGTGCTTTCCTTGCCAGAAAGCAAAGCAAGAACAGTCTCTGAACTGCCAAGGTGCAGCCTCCAATCCCAGCCGTCTTCTGACAGGAAACACCACCATCCAGATCCTATTAACTTCCGGCCTACATCAGTGGTTCCTGATCTTCCTTGAGCCAGGAGCTCCCGATACAAGCTGGGACCCTGTCCTCCAGAACAGATCCCCACAGTACAGGGTTTTGAGGACAACTCCCCCGGGGGCCCCACTCTACATACATCTCATAGTAACTGGAGTTCGAGAACACTACAAGCTTCTCAGGTGCAGCAAGTCCTCTGCCCTTTAAGCATCCCACTTGGACACACAGTCAATTAATCATTAAAATATTTCATAATTTTTCATAATTATGAAATAAATATAAAATGAGTGGGCGGTCCACAGCCACCCGGTTTCTGAGTCTCTAACTGTGCACAGAAGCAGCCCTTCAAGGGCACAGAGGCAGCCTGCACAGGACATCCAGACAGGGGAGAGAGAGACGCCACCACCAGGGGGCGAGGCCTTCTGCCGGGCTCAGGTGAGAAGCCCCACGGCGGGCAGGAGTGTGGGAGGACCTTCACCCCGAACTCAAACTTTTTCAACATGAGAGAATCCACACTGCCGGGAGCCCCTGGGCAACGGGAGCCCCAACGTGGCAACACCTTTATCTGTGGTCTGTCCTTGTGACAGTTCATCCTGGAGGAATACCCCATCTGGAAAGCAAATCTTTGAAGGTATTTCTCAATAGCCTATGTCGTTTTGGAAATCACAGAATTTACACCAGTAAATGATGAAAAATAAAAGCCCTTCGGTCATCTTTCTAATCCCATTTATAGCTTTAGAAAACTCTTATTTGTCAATCTTTACTTCCTAATGCACCCATCATTTTCTTGGTACTGTTTAAATGCGATTTGAATTTGAGTTACTCTAAGGTGAGAATTCAGGGTCTTTGTGAATAGCGTCACCTCCCAATTTTTATCCCAGCACTATGAATTCAACAGTTACTTCCTCTCCTGTTATATTGTTTTGCCTTCTCAGAGATACATTTGATTTTTATTCTTATCACTTTGTGTCTCGGGGCCGTATTTTCTCATTTTCTGTTCCTTTGATCTGCATATCTGTGCTCATACCTGTATGACACCCCTTAAATTGGTGTTAATTTAATGTCTTTTAACAGCTCAGATTTCTTTGCTTTTGAAGATAACTTTTTTCTTTTTGCAAAATTAACACTTTCTCCTTGTAAAAGTGGTAGAAAATAGAAGTAGGAAGAAAAAGTAAAGATCGCCTATAACTCTACCAACCAGGGGCAACCTTTGTCAAATGATTGGAGGACATTCTTTCAGATTTGGTTTTTGAGGCAAATGTGAGCATACGTGATGTATCCTAACTTTCTTTTATTCTATTGAACTAAATTATTAATAAGTTTCAAACAAAACAAAACAGGTGCTGTGGTAGACGGGATTTTGGAGGGGGGCCTCCGTGACCTTGGCTCTCTAGCGTTACTCCCTCTTTGGCAAAAAGGAGATGATCCAGGTGGATCCAATCTAATCACACAGCTTTTTAAAAGCAGAATTTTCTACAGCTGGTGGCAGAAGTGGAAGTCAGGCAGACAGTGGTGTTTTAGGAGGGCTAGACTCAGGGTTGTTTTTTGAAGTTCTAACCGGTAAAGTGGGAAGCAGAGCAACTGATTTTTAGGAGTGAACGCATCCCCCGCTCAGAGCCAGCAAGGAAATGAGGACCTTGAACCTACAACTCCAAAGAACTAGACTCTACCACCCACCCAAAGGAGCTTGGAAATGGATTCTTCTCAGAGTTTCCAGGTAAGAGCCCGCTGACAGCATAATGTCAGCCAAGGAGACGCCGAGCAGGAAATCCAGTCAAGCCCACCCAATATATTCATGAAACTGGGAAGCAGTTGGTGTTGTTTTAAGCCAGTAGGTTTGTGGTAACTTCTTACACAGCCCTAGACATTAATATAGGCCTTGAAACTAGCGAACGACTAAAAAGAAAAACATGTTTATCATCTTTCTGACTATATTTTCAATATTACCAGAATCACTTTGGGGAATGAGCCTGTGAATTTAGTTTAATTTTTTTCCACTCAGCATCTGCAGTGGCCTCTCAATTGCCCTGGTTTTAAGGAAAGCCTGCATCAAGAGGGGGTCTCCAGGGCTGAGACTCAAGACCAGGCTGTGAGGCCTCTCTCTGCACCCACTCCAGGAAGCAGGGGGATTCCCCGCCCTTAAAACTCTCCCAGACTCACAAAACACCTGCTTTGAGCTGGCGTTGTTCCTAGGCACACACCCTTGGTGGGCTAGCTCACCCCATTGCCATCCACATCCACAAATGCCAGTGTATTTGACTGACAAATTACGATGTGTATCAATGGAGCCCCTGATCATTCACAGGGCCGTCTGGGAACAAATGCCCACCTTTGCATTCTCACACCCTTAAAAGCCTGCAAGTTTTTGTCTTAACCAGCTAAGGGTGGCCATAGGGCTACCTGGTGGGAGAGGAATTGAGTCACCAAGACCCTGAAACTCCACCAATCTCACCCTCCGGCACCAATCATAATAAAAAAGAGACCTTTCTCACCCAAGGCCTAGTTATACAAAGCCTTACACTGTGTATGTTATACTCACATTCCCTTTTATTATCTTAGTGTCTTAGTTTACAGAAGCAGCAGCTGGGTCAGAGAAGTTGTATGATTTACTCAAGGAGGTGTCATTAATGGTTAAGTCAGGGGGGGCACCAGAGTGGCTCAGTTGGTTAAGCATCTGCCTTAGGCTCTGGTCGTGAGATGGAGTCCTGCATCAGGCTCCTTGCCTGAGAGAGAGTCTGCTTCTACCTCTTCCTCTACCCCTCTCCCTGCTAGTGCGTGCTCTCTCTTTTGCTCTCCCTCTCTCTCGAATGAATAAAATCTTAAGGAAAAAAAAAAGATGAAATCAGGGTTCCGGCTGACTCTGACTCTAGACTCTGGTAGGTCCTACCTTGGCTAGTCAAGGGGGCGGAATGCATTTAGCAACAACCCACAGAGCAGTGGGGTTGTTTTTGTTTGTTTTAGTGTTTCACTTATCTATTTATTTAGGGAGTGTGTGTGTGAGTGGGGAGGGGGCAGAGGGACAGAATCTCCAGCAGACTGCGCTGATACTGACGCAGGGCTCAATCCCAGGACTCTGATCTTGCTCTGAGCTGAAACCAAGAGGCAGAGGCTCAACAGACCGAAACACTCAGGCACCCCAGGAGCAGTGGTTCTTAATCCTGCTTCGAGTTAGGAACTGGAGCAACTTTTTAAATCCATAGGCCTGGACCTCAATCGCTATTCTTTTCGGACAATAATTGGTTTTTTAAGGGATTCAGTAGCTCAAAACCCCTCCTGGGGATTTTAATGTGCAAAACAGTGGTTCTCCATCACTGTTATGCAAAAGAATCCGCCCTCCGCCTTGTTATATATGCAGATTCCAGAGTGTTCCAAACTATCTCCCTAGGAGATATCTCCCTAGGAGATAGTTTCAGTTGGGGCAGGGATAAGAGCAGGAATTAGCATATTTAACACACAGCCCAGGTCCGTCCTATTTAAACGTGGTAAAATGAAGATTGCAATTCAATAACCCTGAGCAGGAACCTCAGCTTCAGCATTTCAAACAAGCTTCTAGTCGGCCTCAATGGCCCTGTGCAGGGGCTATGTTTTAAGTGGCAAAGGTCCCGGCAGACTTGGAAGAACTGCCCTAGACCAGTGTTTCTCCAAATGTAGTGTGGGGACCAGTAGTATCATGTGGGAACTTAGCAGAAATGAAAATGGGGGAGCCGCACCTCAACCTTACTGGGTGAGAAATGATGGAGCAGGAGCCAGCGTGTGGAATAAGCCTTCCAGGGGATTCTGATGCACGGTAGAGATGGAGCACGCCTGTTTGAGAAATGGGCCGCATCTGGGAGAGCAGCTCTGGGCTGGCCAGGGAGGGGTGTCTGCTGTCCCTTTTGTCTCTGCCTTGGGCTCCAAAGGCAAAGCTGTGCTTCCCTTTGGCAGGGGAAGCGGGGGAAGGTGGGGTCGGGTGCTGCAGGAAGCCAACTAGGCTTTGGGCAACCGCATTGGAAACCAGCAAGAATTCCCTAGTTCCTGAAAAGATCTGGGGCCACCAGGTAGGTATCGTGATGCAAATAGGCAAAAATATACTTTATTGAAGGAAGGCCATTGCCTTGATGATTTCAGTGAGATCTGACTCCGCCCTGTCTCCAGATGGTTATTGGCTCACCAACAAACAGCTACCAGGTTGTTGAGGTTTATTAGTTGGTTGGTTGGTTGGTTGGTTTTTTTTCTCAATACAAGAGTTTCTGGGCCTCATCACCCTTATCTGGAAAGCATGGGATTTCCCTAGCCTGAGGATAAGTTAGCACTGCCCTGAAAGGAGTAGGTGGGATTATATTCTGAACGTTCAGGCAGTCTTGCTTTCAGTCAGTTTGTATTGAATGCCTGTTGGATCCCAGCACTTGGGAAGGAAGCAGGGGAGAAATGGCAGTCCCGTTTATCGCGTGGAGTAGACGCCATGCCTACCGCGGAGGCAGGTGCCAGGGTCCCCTTCCCTATAGGACACAAGATAACCTTTACAAAGACACAGCCATGCATCCCAGGAGCTTCTGGCTTCTCTTTGAGGGCATTCTCACTGGTCCCCTTTCCTAAAAGGAGGGTCTAGTATAGGTATGCCTCTGTGGGCTGGAGCCCTGGGCCCTGAAGAGAGGAAGGCTCAGGTACAGCTGCAGGCTGAAGGAGCAGCAGAGAACACGGGTGTCAGGCCCCTGGGAGCCACACGGCCCCTTCGGTCTAGCAGAACAAGGCCAGCCCTCCAGCTCCCTACTCCTTGAGCCAGGCAGTCACATGAGGCTTCAGAGCCCTTCAAAGCCCACCTATTGTGCCTGACCCTGCGTGGAAGTTTTTAAAAACCAGGACCCCAACAAGATGGGCCGAACAATAGAGCAGAGCACGGCCCCAAGCTGTAGGTCACCGGAGAGCTGATGGGTGAGAGCTGTTCAGAGAGGAGCCCTGTGACTGTGATGCTCTTTCAGGTCTGAAATAAAGCGAGCAGCAAGAGCCACTGGGCCACGGAGGGCAGAGCAGGGCAGAGCAGAGAAGCATGCCGTCTGCACTTGACCCACTGCCAAAGGCATGGATTTTTCACCCTTCCGTGCAGCCCCCACCCCACCCCACCCCAGCTGTTGCATTAAGGATGGGAGAGAGTCTCCAGCCATCCTCCCAGATGGAGGTTTAGGGATCCCACTGGGCTCATGTCACATCACTGCCCCTCTGGATCAGCTCATTTCTGTATCCTTTTTTTTTTTTAAAGATGAGTCTTTTTTTTCCCCAAAGATTTTATTTATTAATTTGACAGAGAGAGAGAGAGAGAGAGAGAGAGCGAGCGCACAAGTAGGCAGAGAGGCAGGCAGAGAGGGGGGGAAGCAGGCTCCCCACTGAGCAGAGAGCCCAATGTGGGGCTCGATCCCAGGACGCTGAGATCTTGACCTGAGCCGAAGGCAGAGGCTTTAACCCACTGAGCCACCGAGCTGCCCCGCTTCTGTATCCTAAGAGGACCCCAGCAGCTTGGAGCACTACCTTCCTTTTTTCATAACAAATTAGTGGGGGACTCTACCACGTGGAGGATGAAGCGGAGGGGGGTAATACAAAGCAAGGCTGGCTGCTGTCAAGGAGCCAAGGTGGAAAGTGATGAAATCAGGGACTCTGGCAGTTGCCATGATGAGAAGTGAGAGAAACAAGGATTTCTTTTAGAAGTAAAATCACAAGAACTTGTTAATGGGTTGAAATGGGGGAAATGAGGAAAAATCAAAGATAGCATTGAAATTTCTGGTGGGCAGCACCAGTTGGATAGTGCTGCCATTTCCCAACAGGAAGGAGGAAGGAACCTGTTTGGGTAGGTTTGGGGAAGGGGCCCCAGAGTTTGGGTTAATCAAGTTGGAAATGTCAGAAATACCTCAGGGAAGCGACTTGATATTAAAATTTGAAGGTCAAAAAAGACCTGGGCTTAATGAGAGCTCTGCATTGGGAAATTGTCCACAGACTGGCAATTGAATGCCTGGGGGCTGAATCCAGTGACAGGGAGGGGAGAAGGGTAGGATAGTCCCGGCAAAGATGGTACAGCCCTGGGGCCTCTAACTCCTGGGGGTCCACAGAGCAGGAGCCCGCAAAGGAGACCAGGAAAGACAGGCTAGTGAGGCAAGGGGGCACAGAGGAGCCCGGCGTCAGGGGCTTGGAGGAGATAGAGTCCCTGAGGTCGCTGGGGTGTAAGACGGTGGGGAAAGAGAATTGCTGGTTGAATTTGGCCAGAGAGAAAAGCCAGTGACTGGTGGAGAGAAGAGCTCTCAGAAAAAGGAGACAGATGTCCTTTGCCAAGAAGGGGCAAAGAAATGGAATGTTGTCAAGAGAGGACCTGGGTTAGGGGGATCCTTTCTGTTGGTGTAGATTTTACTTCTGTTTTTGGAGGAAGGGGATCATGCTAAGGTCAGTACGGAGGCCCACGGGAAAGAACTCGGCAGCGGGGGAGAGGTTGCTGATGCCTGACCGGGGTGCTGGGAGTCCGGGGCCCCCCTGCTCTTCTTTCTGGGCCGGGGCTGTTCCACTTCGATGGAGGAGCCTGCTTGCGGGCTGTTCACCGCACCCAGGACCCTCGCAGGATCTCGCACGAGTCGGGCGGGGAGCGGTGGCCGGGTCCCCGGGGCGCCTGCTCAGGGGTGGAGGCGGAAGGGGCGGCGCGCCTCCGGGAGGCGGGTGTAGAGGCCTCGGGGCTGAGCCTGTGCGGCTGGGAGGTGGAACAGCGCCCCCGCGAAGTCTCGGAAATCTGCATCACCGTGGTGTGATCTGTGGGGCGCGTGGCAGGTCACAGCCGGGGG
>JAQQSY010001066.1:0-14654 GCA_028646535.1 Procyon lotor | reverse complement strand
GATCTTACGCTGAGGGCATCCTCGATTATCCAGGTGGGCTCCGAATCCAGTGACAAGTGTCCTTACGAGAGGGGCGGAGGGAACTGTGACGCAAATGGGGAGAAGACCCCAGGGCCCCAGAGACAGAGGCTGGAGGGACGTGGCCACAGGCGCAGGGACACCTGGAGCCACCAGATGCTGGAAGAGCTGCGGCAGGGACATTCGGGGCGGAAAGGAGAGGTGTCCAGGGAGACACGGGGATTTTTAAGGCGGTGAAACTATTCGGCACGATACTGTCGTGGGGGCTACATTTGTCAAAACCCATAAAAATTTATAGCAAGTAGTAAAAGCTAGTTCACGCAATTTTTAAAACAAAATGTAGGCGTCTGGGGCATCTGGAGAAGGAAGGCAGGCTGTAAAAAGAGACTCTAACTGTAGTCACATGCACGGGGCAACCTGGGTCGGGTGCGTGGGGAAGAGGCGCCTATCGAGGTCACCTCGGAAGTCAGACACCAGGGACACCGCACGTGTGCCCCTCGCGCCGGCTGATCAGGCAGTTTCCCGGGGGCGGAGGGCCTACCTGGGTGAGTGGGGGTCTGCTGTGGCCGTGCACGTGCAGCTGGAACTGAGCTACGGGGCAGAGGGAGAGCGCGGGATGGGAGCCCGGCTTCCCATCCCTGGTGTGCGAGGAGGCTAGAATGATCCATGAGTCCGAGGTGGGCCCTCTAGGAGTACTGGCAGTTTCGTGGCCCGATGCAGAAGGTTCTGTGTAGAAGTACTCACAGACATGCACGCCCCTGGGCTAGCACGCACGCACGCCTGTGTGCCCTGTCTGCCCACGGCGAGAAGAAACGATGCCCAGGGCACTGCGCGTGCCCCGTGCACAGAGCTTGGTGCCTTGCTGCTTCTACCACAGCAGAAGTCTGTTCTCCCTAGTTCTGGAGGCCGAAGTCTCCGTGTAGGGTGTTCCGGGCTGCTTCCCTCTGGAGACGCTGCCAGAGTCTCTCCCACCTTGGGGAGGCTGCCCGAAGTCCGTCGCATCCTTGGCTTTCCAACTCCAGTCTCTGCCTCAATTTTCATGGCACTTTCTTCTCTATGTCCCTGCGTGCCTTCTACCTTTCTGTCTCTTATAAGGACGCTTACTGTTGGATAGAGGGCCCACTCCAGCCCAAATTATCTCATCAAAAGACCTGAGATTCTGGGAGGATGTATATTTTGGGGAGTCACAATTCAATCCAATATAAGCGTCTTATGGAAAGGGAGAGTGAAGAGTCCCTTTATTGTGGAGAAATCTGATAAAGATGACTTAACTTGGGTGATTGGGGCCAGTGTCAACAGCGGCGAATTGTGTTGTTTGCACATAGAGAGGCTTCCTGAGGTGCACCTGACCTGTCCTCCTCAAGACGGTCAACGTCATCGAAAGTAAGGAAAATCCAAGAAACTGTCACAGCCACAAGGAGCCTAAGAGGATGTGACAACTAAAAGCAATGTGATATTCTGGACCGGATCTTGCACCTAGAAAGGACATTAGGTGTGAAGTAAGGAAATGAGAAAAAACTGTGGCTTTTATTTTGTAATAATGTATCAGTGTTGGTTCATTAATTGTAACAAATACTTGGTACTGATGTAACATGTTAGTAATAGGGTGTGAGGTCTATAGGAACTCCAACTCTCATTTCAATTTTTCTGTGATCTGTAAATCTAATCTAAAAATAAAGACAAAGAGCTAAACAGAACTTTCTACAAAGAGGATATTCAAATAGAAGTATATGCTCCATCACCACAGAGAAATGAAGCGAAACCCACAATGAGGTATCAGTTTACACCTGCTAGCGAGACTAAAATAAACAAGGCACACCAACCACACAAGGGTGTGGAGAAGTCTGAACCCCGCCCCTGGTGAGGATATGAAACGATGCAGTCACTTTACAAAACAGCTTGGCAGTTTCGCAATGTAAAGCGTAAAGTTGTCATATGATCCAACGGTTTCCTCCTGGATGGATTCCGGAGAGGAATGAAGACATACGTCTGCCCGAGACCTCGATAGCAGCATTATTCGTAATAGCCACACAGTAGAAATGCCCCAAATGCCCATCAGCCGAGGAAGAGATAAACAGATGTCACATATCCCCACGGGGAAATGTTACTCAGCCCTAAAGAGGGATGAGGTCCTGACGCATGCTACCGTGTGGATAAGCCTTGAAAATCCGCTGGTCGAGAGAAACTAGTCAAAACAGCCTTAGGGTGTGAGTGACTCCATCTATACCGTAGCCCAGAATGTCCAGAACGGGAAAGTTCCCGGGACAGAAAGTGGAGTCGTGGTCGCCCGAGGCTGGTTATGGGCAAGGAGGGGAGGGGAGAGACTTCTGATGGGCACGGCTTCTGGAGGGAGTGGTTTTAGTGGTTTCAAGTTTTCTAGAATTGGGTCATGGGGATGCGTGCGTGAATCTGTTAGCGAGGGCCACGGTCAGCAGGGCGGCCTCTGGTTTGTACACGGGGCAGCCGACCACGGTGTCCGGTGACAGCGGTCACCACTCCATCCGGCAGAGCTGATCCCACACGCAGGCAGCAAGGCGGGCGGTCATGGGGAGACACACCAGAGTCCAGTCCCGTTCACAGACCGGCATCTTCCTACTGTTCAGAGACACCTCCGTGGGTGCAGAAGAAAAACAGAATACAATTCAAGGGTAGTGATTCTCCTGGGTAGAGGCGGAGCGAAGCACAGCGGACGGGGACCCATTTCGCACGTGGGTGGTGCACACGCCCGGGTCTGTTCAGGGACATTCTGTAATCCGACCCCAAATGGTCTTATAAAGTGCACGGCCCACCTGGAAGGGAAGCTCTCTGCTTCCTTCGGGGACCCCCACAGCCCCTGAGGTCTGACTCCGGCTCCTTCGTGAGTCCGTTTGTGCCGCCAAGGAGAAATTGGCGAAGGAAGAAAGAAGAAATCGCCAAGGCCCAAAACCGAGCACCTGCTGAAACCTCTTTCCTGTTTCTGACGGCAGCGCCCCCCCACCCCACCCCGTGCGGTCTCTTTGGTTCTTGACCAGGAGGAGACTCTGAAGGTGCTGTCGTCAGTCTGGGAGCCCGCGGGTGTTCGCCGCGGCTTGAAGCACTTGCAGGGATCCGACACTGGGCACCGAAAACCCTCCGACGGAGCCCCCGGGGGAGAGCGGTGCCCCGTTCCCCGCGCCTTTCTTGTTGTGAAGGGGAAGGCTGGCCAGCTTGTGGGCGTCCGTCCCCAGCGGAAGTTGCAGGGGTGTCTGAGGACCGAGGGCGAGCTTTGGTGTGTGCTGAAACGTCGGGGGGGCTCCGGCTCAAACGCTCAGGCCTCCGCCGGCCCAGCCCTCTGAGGAACACAGCAACTCTGATTCCAGCCAGGAAGAAAACGCAATGCGAGAAATAAAAGAGTTGCCGACACTCATATTTTTATTTCCGTATTTCGCAACGGAAAGGTAACCTGTTCGCTGTATTCCTCGGGGAGGAAACCGCCGAGTTCCCACGTGGTCCCGCTTGGGGCAGCGTAGACACGTGGGGTCTGTCTCGGGCCCACGGGACCCTGCGAGTGGTTCCAGAAACCGATTAATAGGGTCTGCAGGACAAACAATGTGGAGGAAACCAACGTGAAGTTCCCTATTTGCTTCCATCGCTTGGAAGTGCACAGACCCAGAGAAAATCAAGCTTGCTTGATATACTTAGCACCTAATCTCAGCTTTGCATTCGAATCGGGCTTTATTTTCTGCTAATATTTATTCTCTTGACAAGGAATATTTCCTTATAATATGCGGTGTTATATCACTCAAGTTCCAGCATACGTTTCCTTTATTTTAATGTCTCCATAATGAGCACGTTCACAGAAATGAATTTCATGGGTGAATAGGTTTTATTGTTTATAGAACAGCCGTTAATAGAGTCTACAGTCCACAGGAAGAATAATGTTATTGGAATAATATCGTATCTTATTCTACTCACCGGGTTTGTTTCCAGACAGGTCTCAGGTGGAATGTTTTCAACCTTGCTTCTTCCTCCTGAGTCACAGGGGAAGTGAGCTGGATTCTTCGGTCGATGCCGTGAAAATGCCTGTGTTTGGATCTGGAAACGTAAGAGAATTAAGCAAGCAAGGGTGAGAAGAAATAAATGCTCACAGTGTTGGTTATATTACTTCGTTTCCTTTTCTTTTATTTGTTATTTGTCCTGAGCGTTAAGATTTCTTGATTGAGAACATTACTAAAACCTGAGGCAGAGTATCTGCATTACATAAAGTGCTCATACAAAAGAAGATAAAGAAAAAGTCAAAGGGAATAAATGCATAAAATGTGGTCTGTTGGTGCTCATTTCTCTTTCATTTCCAAGAGGTACAGGAGCATCGGACTGATGGGTGAGTTTCTCTGAGGCTCACATTGGTGGCCATGATCTGTTCTGGAAAGAAAAAAAAAAGAATACAATGCTAAGAGTTTATATTTTTCATAAAACTTCAGATCTCTAGGTTCTTACAAAAAATTAGCACACTTGGCAAAATTGCATTTGAATTTACATGAAGCATCAGTCAGCTGGAGGTGAGTCATGGTTCCCTCTTTAGAAAGCCTTCCTGTCTGGATTTGCCACAGTCCCCACCACTCCCTATTACCCCCCGAGGGAGTCCTCGAGCTAGTCACAGCTTCTCACTTGTCTTGCACTGACTTTTCTTTCCCCTTGGGCTACAGAATAGTCTCCTTTTTTCCTCTCTTGGTTCCAATAAGCTGGATGGGGCCAATTTTCCTCCACCTGCTGGACAAAAACGAGGGCAGGGCCTTGGATATTTCTGACACGCTCAGATACTGAGCATCCTCTGTGCTTTCCAAGTCAGAGAAGACCCACCGCAGTCGCTAGAACTGAGTTCCAATAATACTCAAAAACCCGAACTTCACTGAGAGGCAAAGCTTGTCTTCTCCGTACCCAGGCCCACACTGGGCAGGTGGTGGCGAAGTGGGATGGGGTGAGCTTGCCCCGGGTTGGCTCTGCCGGCACTCCCCGCCACCTGTCCCCACGCGCATTTCAAGTGTGGCTCTGACCCCTGGGCTCATGGCAGTGAGGAGAATAGGGAAGAGAGGGAGGGAGGGGGCAGAAAACTCATCCCGGGGACCCTCCTAAGCTGCTCTCGCCTGCTGCGAGGCTGGTGTGGCCCCAGCCCGTTGCCGAGCCCGTGTCCTTTTTGCACCTTCGCGAAGCGAAGCGAAGCGAAGGCATGTATCTGGCAGGTGGCTTGAACTCTTCTGTGGCCTCCAGCTTCTGCAGGGCATGTCCACGCTGCTCTCAGCTCACGTGTCCTCATTCCCGAGGTGGCGTCGTGAGGCAGCCTGAGTGCACGTCCTCTCTCTGCCCAAGTCCGGTCCATGGAACCGGTTCCGGTGCTTTGCAGCCTGTTTAACCTGACTCGGTCCTCAGTCCGCTGGACCTTCTTTTCTTTTTTTTTTAAGATTTTATTTATTTATTTGGCACAGAGAGAGAGATCACAAGTAGGCAGAGAGGCAGGCAGAGCGAGAGGGGGAAGCAGGCTCCCTGCTGAGCAGAAAGCCCAATGCAGGGCTTGGTCCCAGGACCCTGAGATCATGACCTGAGCCGAAGGCAGAGGCTTTAACCCACTGAGCCCCCCAGGCACCCCTCCTCTGGACTTTCTTAAGTTGCAGGATCCAAGCCCATCCAGTCCCCAGCCTCCTCTGTGTGTCTGGTCCTCCGCTGGAGGGGCCGGTCAGGTCGCAACTACGTCCTTGGCAAGCCCTGGCTCTTCGCTCTAGATGAAGCTCCTGTAAACATTTTCTGGAAGGGCTCACAGAGTAAATATTGTAGGCTTTGCTTGCCAGACGGTCTCTGTTGCAGCAGCTCAACCCTCTCGTGGCAGCGGGAAAGCAGCCAAAGGCAATATGTACACGAAGGGACGAGACTCTGTTCCAATAAAACTTTATTTGCAAAAGCCCGTGCCAGCACTTCCACAGACCGTCCTTAACCCACCGCTGGTCTGGATTCTGGAACGTCTCCATGGAGTGTGAGCAGAGCTGGCACCAGCTGTTACTGCGGATGTGCCCGGCCCCGTGGGCAGACAGACCCCAGTAGCAGAGAGAGAGAGAAGGGAGACGCCATCCAAGTCTCCCCAAGGGGGTGCTCACAAAGCCTCTTTCCTGAGGAAGACACGGGAATAACAGTACGTGGTGTTCATGTGCCTGAAACTAATTTCCAAATAACTCCACTCTTTTCTGATGTATTTTAAACCCCTTCAAGAGCACTTCTTAATTTCTTCCCTCATTCTGTAGCCACATAAACTGTAGGTGCAGCATGCCTCCTGCGAATACAAAAGGCACATTCCTCCTGCCTCCTCCAGCCCCTGCCCCTGCCCCCCGTGAGCCAGTGGGCGTGTCCTGTTTGCCTGCGGGCACCGCTTTCCCTGCACTGGCTGCAGAGCCCATGGTTGTGGTTTCTCCATGAGTCCGGGGCAGATGGGGGACACGAACAGACCTACTTTGGTCGGCTTCAGATGTCAAGGTTGCATGTAGTGTTTAGTTTGAAATCTGTTGCTAAAGATGTGAACCCCACAGCACAGGCAACGGGAGGTGCCTGGAGGGTTGTACTGGGGTACAGCATGAGAACTGCCCCGGAGCTCTGTTGGCACGGGCACGTCTCGGTGGTCCTGAGGCTGCACACCGTGGTTCAGCTGGAGCCCTGGGGGTGTCGATGGGGAAGAGGATCAGAGGTGTCCTCGAGGAGTGAAGCAAGAGTACCTGGTGGCCGAGGAGGCGGGGGGTTCACCTGCCTGCAGCAGGGGCCATGACTGACCCACTTTGGGGGTTGTTGCTGCCAAAGACACAGTGATGCCTGTGGCTGCGTGGACTAGAGGGGGACCAGAGCCGTCTTGTCACCACGGTCGGCTCTAAAGAAGACATGAGTCCCAGGCGGGGCGTGGTGGGGAAAGCGCGTGTGTGCCTTTCATACCTGTGGTACCTGGTCGGAACATCACACCGGGGCTCTGTTGTGTGTTCTTGTACACGTACGCATGTTGTGTGCAATTTCACAAACATTACGTGTCCACTGGAAAAAATGCGAACCCCCCCCAGAAGCACAAATAAAAGTTACCTGTACTATTTATTTATTTGTTTGTTTGTTTATTAAAGATCTTATTTGTTTATTTGACAGAGAGACAGATCACAAGTAGGCAGAGAGGCAGGCAGAGAGAAAAGGGAAAGTAGGCTCCCTGCTGAGCAGAGAGCCCGACGTGAGGCTCGATCCCAGGACCCTGAGATCATGACCTGAGCCGAAGGCAGAGGCTTTAACCCACTGAGCCCTCAGGCGCCCTAACTGTACTATTTGTATGGGGGTCAACGTGATCAATATTTTGGTGGTTTTTGTTCTTGTTTTACTTCTGTGTCTTTTCTTTTTGTACTTTTCGGAAGACTAAGTAGCTTTTTTTTTTTTTACTTGAAAATCACAATTCAAAAGTTCTATAACCGTAAGTCTGCCGTCACACTGTGTGCACCTCAGTTCACCAGCTCACCCCAATTTTTTCTCTCTTCTCTTCTATTCTGAATAACAAAGCAATGGGCATGTTTGTGCACCTGTTATGCGTGTGGGTGGAGGGCAGAGAGAGCCCACTGCTTGGCATGTGCTTGGGCCTCCAGAAGGTCTGAGTCTTTG
This sequence comes from Procyon lotor, assembly GCA_028646535.1. Classification (NCBI taxonomy): domain Eukaryota; kingdom Metazoa; phylum Chordata; class Mammalia; order Carnivora; family Procyonidae; genus Procyon; species Procyon lotor. Next base: position 7,013 of record JAQQSY010001066.1, on the reverse strand, counting down.
GAGGCCAACTCCACCATGACTGGCCTCATTGGCTCTGATCCCACTGTCCACGTTTGTAACTTTCCAGCGTTTCATGAGGGTGAAGTGAAATAATCCGAGTAAAGAATTTAAAATAGGGAAAATGCAAAAATGTTTGCCTAAACAAACCAGCAAAGAAGCAGACAAATGAATCTGTGTTTAATTGCCAGATCAAGATAGGCAGTATTTTAAGGCCTTGGGGACCTATTGTCAGATGTTATCCCGGGAACATTTTGCCAATTCCAAAATTCATCTCTAATGCTTTCAAGTACTTTTCTGGCTAGAGTTTCACCAAGACTTGAAAATACTTTTTAAATGCACGTATTTTCAACACGGCAACTTAAATGCTATTTATGGCTGTTTCAACTTAGATTCCTTTGATCATTACTGGTTTGAACATTGCCTTATATATTTACTCACTATTTGTGATTCTTGTCATTGCTTATTTTTGTGAATTGCTCATTATCTTGTTTTTGTGAAGATTAGTGAATTAGCTATATACAAGGAGATTAACATTTTCTGTCTTGTAAGGCAACTTTTTTGCCAATTATGTAGTAGACCTTTCAATTTTAATAGTGTGTTTTGTATGGAAAGTATTTTGTTTTTTCTACAGCTAAATATGAAGTTAATGATATCATGATTGTTCCTTGCTTTAATATTTTTTTTAAAGATTTTATTTATTTGACAGAGAAACACAGCGAGAGAGGGAACACAAGCGGAGGGAATGGGAGCAGGAGAAGCAGGCTTCCTGCCGAGTAAGGAGCCTGATGCGGGGCTCGATCCCAGGATCCTGGGATCATGACCTGAGCTGAAGGCAGACACTTAACGACTGAGCCACCCAGGCACCCCCCTTGCTTTAATATTTAGGATTTCCTCGAAACACAGAATATACATGGACATACGTAATTCTTTCCTGTTTAATTTTTTAACATTATCTGCAATCAAGTTGGATGTTGATATTTTCTCTTAGCATTGGTGTTGTTTGCTTTGCTCTCTTTGTGTGCGTGACCTGAGAGGTGAGGACATTTGATCATTTGATCATTTGATCAGATCACACGGTAATCAAAGGCCTTGTTAAAATGTGCTGGACAGTCTCCACCTTCCCCTCTGTGTTGATTCACCACCCATTTTCTTGTAACTCGCTGCATGGCTTAACTTTTATATTTTTATAAGCAATATTTTCTCAAGTTTTAATTTTAAAAAAATGTAATAGCCATTAGCATCTCCTCATTCTTCAACGTAAAGTACAAAATGCTTTGTCTAGTAGCAAAGGAAAAGAGATCTTATTTACCTTGTATTACAATTAATAAATCATCAGCATAAAATGGCACCTTTAGAGTATTTTGAATTCCTTTCCAGCAGTAGAGGATGGAACATTATTTATTTATTTATATAGCCTAAAAATTAGTTTCATGATTACCTTCAACTTGATCCTATAAATTTCTGCTTACATTGACTTTACGGTCTGTGACCCTTTCATTAGTTCCATTTCCCAGCTTGTTTGGCTAATATAGCTGTTGATCTTTATCTTTGTTGTCACTCAACACTTTGGTGGATACTCACTATACCTGTACTTTTGGTTGATCTTAGCAGCCTTTCAAGACGGACAATGTCACTGGCAAAAAAATTCAATCTTCTATTTTCTAATAATTTTGCCACATTGATTTTTTTTCTTGCTTTATTGGGTGGGCTGGATTCTCTGAATGACGCTGCACAGTGTGGCGGTAATGAGAGTTCCTATCTTGTCCTTTCATCTCTGAACCTCTTGTTCTTCTTCCTCCAACTCCAGGGCCAGTCAGCCTCGGCCTGGAGCTTAGGATCAAAGAAGGGCAGCACCTGGCTATGCAGCCAGACTTCAGTACGGACATATCACTTCAACTTTATTAACGATAACGAGAGATAGAAAGTCATCAAAATAGAAAAGGATGAGTTTTATCAAATGAAATTATTGTGTAGCCTCGAGACCAGACCTTTTATAGTTACTAAAAGTACTGCTTTCAGAGAACATGTCTAGCTCTGGAAAGACTTCAAGTGTATGAGATAAATGGAAGTGTTGGGGTTCAGGGGTGTGAGCTCTGAGGCGAGACCCCTTGAGTTCTAATCCCGATCTGTTCTGTACTCACCAGCTTTGGGAGCAGAGCAATCAGCTTCAAGCTCTGTGACTCAGCTTCTCATGTGTTAGAGCCACAGTTTGCAACTGGAGCCCCAGGAAAACTGGTGGTGTAATTGGGTCCAAGTTGGAAAGGCTAAGAATGGGGGGGGCACAATGGTTTGAATCCCAATCAGAGAGCCAGGCCCAGGTGACGTGAGATGTCCCAACTCAAGCAGGCAGGCAGGAAGGTCCATTGGGGCACCCCATGGCCAGTCACACTGAGGCACAAAATGAACCACCGTGTGGTGTGTGCACCTAGACCCACTTGTCTTCCAGATGCTGGGGTCACCCAGAAGTGGGGCTCTGCAGTCAGGGGGACCTCAGGATGTGGGTGGGGCTGCATCCTGGGTGATCAAAGCCCCAACCCTGAATGCAGAGCAGAGAGGCAATGGTCCAGCTCACCTTATCCCCAGATGCTCATTACTTGGATGACACCATGCATTTATCACATGGTTAGTGTTTCATTAGCAATGCTTGGAGTTTTGCTTTTCTTACATCCTCTGAATTTTTTTCTCCTATTTTTCTTCCTGTAGAGAATTTCAAGAAGTTTTATCCCTTCCAAGAGCCATTGTACCTTATTTTCATATTTCCAATAAGCACTTATCAGCTCTACAAACGCTGATGTGCAGTTTTTTCTGTGTCTGGGTGGTCTCGCTTCTACACTGCACATCCTTTCAGGGTGCAGAACTCCTGGTAGATACCCGAGTGGATTAACACATATCACCATTCCTTCCCATTTCTTCAGGTCCAGTGGTCTTGGAACTAAACGAGGAGATGGTGTGATGGGTACTTCAGAAATGTGGCCGGCATCATTGTGCCTTACGCTTCAGATGTTGTGGACAGTGAGTTGTTACCGATTGCAGAGCCCCATCAATGCACACGGTGTTGTATTGCTAAAATCCTTAGTCTTTTCACGGTAAAGACAGGCATTTCTATTGAAGAATATGTATAGTGAAAAAATAAATGGGGAAAAAGTCCCTTATCATCCCAGCATTCAAAGAGAGCTGCTTTAAGTATTTTGTAAATTTGGTTTTCTAAATTTGTTATTTCTCATTCAAAAATAGTCTATTTGGGCGTATGTCTGTGATTTTTACAGAATCAAAAACCATCCCCAGGGGCACCCAGGTGGCATGGTTGGTTAAGCGTCTGCCTAGGGCTCGGGTCATGATCTCAAGGTCCTGGGACCGCGTTTTGCTTTGGGCTTCCTGCTCAGTAGGGAGTCTGTTTCTCCTTTTCCCCCTCCCCCTGCTTGTGCACGTTCTCTCTCTCTCTCTCTGTCTCTCTCAAATGAATAAATAAAAAAATCTTAAAAAAAAATCCTAGTCCTCATCAGAGTGTGTGTATATCATACTGAATGAATGTTTCCTCTAGAGTTCAGGTCACTGAGATTTTGGCAGGTGAGAAACTGGTTCAGGGAAAACCGACCCCAGGCCCTGTGCCTGTGGCGAGCGGTGCTTGGCTAACAGTAGGCATTCAGTAGATATCTGACGAAGGAATGAATGGATGGTCCATGAGACAGAAGTCCGTAAAAGCAGCACATGCGAGAGAGGACCCATAGTTTGCGCTGCCGTAGAGCAGAGACAGCCCTGCAGAAAAAGCTGGCCTTCGTCTTCAGTGAGGACGTTGGCGTTGAGAAGCCATGCTTGGGTGTTCAGAATAGCAGAATAGTGGGGGCTTGGGGCGCCTGGGGGGCTCAGTCGTTAAGCGTCTGCCTTCGGCTCAGGTCATGATCCCGGAGTCCTGGGATCGAGCCCCGCATCGGGCTCCCTGTTCCGTGAGAAGCCTGCTTCTCCCTCTCCCACTCTACGTGCTTGTGTTCCCTCTCTCGCTGTGTCTCTCTGTCAAATAAATAAATAAAATCTTAAAAAAAAAAAAAAAATAGTGGGGGCAGCTTGCTGCCGGCCTGAAATTGTGAGACTCCCATGCAGATACTGAGAACCACGGTCCGGCTCCCATCTTGGAATGAGGCGTGGGAAGGAGAACAGAGCACAAATTCCTGTCTCAACGGATTACCCTGCACCGGCAGCTCTCTGGGCCAATTCGCAATCTGCCAGCTTGGGGCTGCGGGGAAAGTTGCAGCCTCTGAGTACAGGAGGCTGTGTGGCTTCTAGAGCTGCGCAGACCCGCCTGGCTATTATGTATCATTAGTTATATATTATATATATCATATGTAATATAATATATTATATATATATAGTTATTATTGGAATAACTATTCCAAAGGATAGTTACTGACTACGCTGACAAATGCCCGGTCCCTCCCCTGTGGGAAGAGCTCATTCCTATGCAGGGGAGCCGCGGGGCTGCTGGGGGAAGTCTGTGGGGTCTGTAGATGCCGGTCACGTTCAGAGCAAGGAGACCACGGCCAGGGCCCCGGGCACGGTCACGCTGGGTGCCCCGGGCTGCGTGATGGCGCGTGGCCACACTCGCCCCGCGGGGGGACTCGGGGGACGCGCGGCTCGCGCACGTACTAAAGCTTCACCAAGGCCAGGTCTCTGCCTTCCCTGGAACTCAACCGCGTCACTTCCCAGGCGGTGCCCTGACAAGGGACAGGTCCCGGAGAGCTTGTGTTTTGTGATCGGAGTCGTAACCTCCTGCGGACCTCCCACATGGTGTCACTGTGCGGGTACAATATACGCGTCTCTCTGGGCAGTGTCTCGGAATTGGGCTCAGTTTTATTTAAAACAAATGCTCTGGCATTTTTTACACTTACAGGTTTATCAGGGACCCAAAGCACTGCAGGCTGCCTGCAGGTAGTACGTTCCCACTCAAAGAGATGTTGGCAAAGAGGCTTTGGACAGCTGTCTTGAGGTATACTTGGTACGCGGCCAGCCCGCAGGTGTACCCTGTGCAGTTGGGGGAGACGGGACGTGGGTGGGCATGCGCGCTACTGTCCCCGAGGTCAAGGGAATAGACGAGTCCGTAACCTCCAGAAGCCTTGCTTATATACTTTATTCTGCAGTAACAGCGCTCAGTACGAGTTTACTTCCTTACAAATGCCCGAGTGCGCCACCCCATGACGTGAGGGTGTCTAGAACTTAGCGGTCTTGCACACCTGCCCCTTCACAACCACTGGACAGCTGGCCGCTCCCCAAAGGAAGACCAGCCACGGACCCCCCCCCAACATGTGCCGGGTCTGGCATTCAGCAGCAGTGTTAGACCCACACAGGGGGCTCCCACCTCCTGGCCCCCTGCGCCCCTGTCGCACGCAGACGCAGTATCCACCTAGGGACGGCACGCATGGCTTCGTCCGGGAAGCCCTCACGTCTCACTGTTGCTGCTGTCTCCAACTTCTGAGTCCATCCCGGTGCAAACTAGAGGGTCCGCAGCCAGGCCGTGCCCCGGAGAGGCCCCTCTGCCCTGGAAGGAAATGCATGATCCCTCCTCTCCTTCCTGGGGTCAAAGCTGCCTGGAGTTTGGGAGATTCCTGTGCCCCATGCAGAACAGGACGCTAGCTCTCCCCCAGAAAATCAGCCCGGCTGCTTGTCTCCCTGCTGAGATGAGAGCTGAAGCCACAGTAGGGTATACATGGGCTGTAGGCCAGGGCCGAGCCACGCGTCACCATTAGTTATCTTCATTATCACCTTGTCATCCCTGTTCTTGGAGCTGCCACTCCTGGGGTGGCCTCCGGGACTCCAGTGTGGTGCAAAACAGCCGGGCTCAGGGGTCCAAATCCCTGCTTCAGATCCTGCTTCCTTATCCTGCTGGCTGTGTGACCTCAGGCAAGCTACTCACCCTCTCTGTGCACCAGTGCTCTCATCTGTAAAATGGGCTCTGTAATATCGGGCTGCTTGGTGGAGTGAATGGTGCAGAGCACGCGAAGCCCAAGAAGGAGCAAGGGCACCAAGCAGGGACCATTTCTGTGATCTGAGACAACCTGCAACTACCCCACGGAGGAGGAGTCATTTTAGCCCCCACTTCAAAAGCATAAGTTTAACAGACTTGATTCTAGGGCCTGGGGTCCATTTATGAACCAGACCAAAAGAATCTTTGCCTTTATGGGGTTTTCACTCTACTCCATGAAGACAGTAATAAACAAGAAGGCAAATGGATCAGTCATTCGATTTCAGCTCTCGGAGATGCCAAGAAGGAAAGTAGACAGGGCAGTCTGCTGGGGATTGCCGAGAACGAGGCCGATCAGACAGCCCTGTCAGGGAAGGACCCTTTGAGCTGAGACCTGAATACGGAAAAGGAAAGTCAACCATTCAGGTGGGAGGAAGGGATTCCAGGCCAAGAGGATGTGTGTGCAAAGGCCCCAAGGCAGAAACTGGCCATCACCTTCCAAGTCAGGCAAGGTTGCTGTGGCCAGAGCTCAGTGGGCCAGGAGACAATCCTGGGAAAGGGATTGGGGTTGGGAGGCAGGGAAGGACCTGACCAGGGAGGTGCCATCAGTGCCTACCACTGATGGAATGTCACTCCAGGGTTTAACCAGGGTGGAGGGTTAACAGCCCTCCTGCGTGTCATTGGGAATCCAGGGGCTGGCTGATGGCCTGGCCCAGGATGCGTGAGGAGGGAAAGACCCTCTGTATTCAAGACCCTCTCGGGGCATGGGACTGGAAGGTTGTGGGCTTTACTGGAGGCAGGTGGAGAGGGAGAGTGTCCCGCACCTGCTGGTTTTCATCTTCAGGGAAGTCCTGTGACTCCTTTCTCCCCTGATTGGCCATGCACTTGCCCGAGTTTGGAACCACAGTCCTTGACTGTGTGAGTCTTTTTCTAAGAAGACAGGGTTTTTTTTGCAATTTTTTTAAATTTTATTTTTTCTGTGTTCTAAGATTCATTGATTATGCAGCACACCCAGTGCTCCATGCAATACGTGCCCTCCTCAATACCCACCACCAGGCTC
>JAQQSY010001065.1:0-14655 GCA_028646535.1 Procyon lotor | reverse complement strand
GTGAATTTTATGTTCATCCTCTTTGTCCAGGCCTCACTGGCATTTTGATGTCTTGTGAGTAAGAGCTCCTTGTATATTCATTGAGATACTTGATAAGAAGGTCCTGCTCAGTGCCTTTATTTTCTAGAACTAGGGGTAACAAGCGCCACGAACAGTGGGTATAACAAGAGACATTTGTTGCCTCAGAGTTCTGGAGGCAGGACGTCTGAGGTGGAGGAGTCAGCAGGTTGGCTGGCCCCGGGGGCTGAAAAACCTGCTCCAAGTCCCTCTCCTTGGCTTGTAGATGACTGTCTTGTCCCTGTGTCGCCACACATCGTCTTCTCATCTTTATAAGGTCACCATTAATATCAGATTAGGGGAATTGAACCTGTGCAAGGACCCCAATTCCAAATGAGGTCTCGTTCTGAGGCCGTAGGGGGTTAGGGCTTCAACATACGGATTTTGGGGTGGGGAGCACAACTCATAACAGTTTGTCATTTCTTCATTTTGTTGTCATTTCATTGGTTCATTCAGCGACCATTTTCTCAGTGCTTCTAAGACACCTCTTTAAGGACCACCGTAAGCTGGAGATCCAAGATCTCTGACATCATGGCTATTATATTCTAGCTGGGAGTCAAACAGTAAATAAATAAGCAGATATGTTTTCAATATTCAGGTGGTGGTTGGTATATGAAGAGAAAGAAAGCGAGGTAAGGGGCAGAGAAAGACAGCGGGGCGCTCATTCAGCCGGGCCGATCAGGGATAGCTGCGCAGGGAGGTGACCACTGAGCTGGGACCCGAATCAAGTGGCAGAACGAGCCGTGCAGTGAGCTGCGGAGGGGACATTCAAGCAGAGGGAACAGTGCGTGCAAGGTCTTAGGGTCAGGAGGCACCTGGCACGCTGGAGCGTTGGCGAGACAGCCCTGCTGTGACTGGAGCAGCGGGGGTGGGGGGTGGCAGGCGATCAGGAGTGGGGAGTGGGGTCCATGTGGCCAAGGTGAGGGGTATGGGTTGGATAGCAAGCGTGATAAGAGACCCCGGGAGGGCTTGGGTGAGGTGTGGCACGGTCCGAATCACGCGCCAGGGAATAAACTTTAGTAAGAGAGCGAAGGTGGAACTAGGGGTGTAGGTGCCCTGGCAGGGGTCTGGCTGAGGACTGTGGTGACTCAGACTCACATGGTGACAGCACAGGTGGCGATGGGTGGGCTGGATGAATATATTTTGGAAATTGTAAGTTCAAAATGTGAAGACTTGAAAACTCTTGCCAGTGGTTGCGTATGGGTTGCAGATGGTTAGGCTAATAGTAATGTAACACAAAACAACGCATAATGTCATAATGTAGCAATATGAAACAGCAGCGTGATGTGACCTAACAGTAATATAGCAACGGTAATGAGAGCAAACACCTGCTTCCTCTGTGCCACGCACTGTCATGTATATGACGTATATGATCATATATGATAGAATCACGCACACCCTGCTCGGTCCTCACAGTAACCCTCTGGATCAAGTCCTCATATATTCCCATCTTACAGATGAGGAAACTGAGGCATAGAGAAATTACGTCCAGAGCCACAGAGCAAGTAAGTGGATTTGAGCCCAGCCGTGTGACTCCATAATTACATCCATCCCGTTTCAGGGTTGGGGTGAGTTTTAGGCTCTTAGCCTGAGTGTCTGGGTGGATCCTGGATGCTCTTTACTGGGCTGAGGGGACCGGGAGGGAGAGCAGATCTGGGGACAGAGTCGTGGTTCTACTTTACTATGCTCGGTGGGAGAGGCCAGTAGGACATTCAGGTGGAGGGGGAAACAGGTGGCTGGGGGCCTGGAGGGGGTCCTGGCCAGAGTGGTCAGCAGGTGGACACCAGTTAGAGCCGCGGGCTGGCTGTCATCAGCAGGCGGTCCTTGCAGGTAGAGAGCACACATCTTCAGCTGCGACGCGGGCCGCATACTTAGTGTCTGCGCTAAAGAGGCCAAGTACCTCGGTGAAGAGCACACAGACGCAACGGGTGCTGATCTCCCCTGACCTTGGCTGACCTCTGTCTGCAGATACCGGCGTCCAGTGAGACTGCGCTCACCTGCTAACACGAGCTGGGAATTCCTCCTGCCCCAAATCAATTTAGCGCCCGTAACAACGTGTTTTTTCACAGCTAAGAAAAGCCTCATTACGCGGAAACTCCTGGTGGTTCCCCAGGGATGAGAACTTCGCTAACGTGCTCTGTGCCTGAGAGAGGTCCCCCGTCCCCCCGGCAGGTGGGACTGGGGTAATTGGCCTCCGTGTCACCCCCGGTCACCGCCGGAGAGCAGGGCCTCTGAGCTCGTTAGGAGCTGACAAGCGGAGACTGGCCTGGGAATTGCGAGGAAACTTTTTGACTCGTTGAACTCATTAGCCGCGCAGCTGAGCCTCTGCCAGGCACCTCCCTCCCAGGGGAAGTGGCTTCATCCTCGTGCCGAGGAAACACATCCCCGAGTTGCAGGAGAGGACCAGACGTCTGTGCAGCCCGGGGCGGCCCCGAGGAGCCGCTTCTGTCCTCTGAGAAGTGATTTCTTGTTGTACAATGGGCGTGCGGGTGAGGTCGCGCGGGCCTGTCTGGCCCTCTCTGTCCCCGTGTCGGGGGTGCCAAGCCTGCAACGGAAACCTGCTACATTGCTGACATGACCTCCCGTCTTTCTTGTTTTCTTTTTTTTTTTAATTTATTTTATTTTTTCTCCCAAATATGTTTATTTTTTCAGTATTTGAAGATTTATTGTTCGTGCACCACACCCAGTGCTCCATGCAATACGTGCCCTCCCCAATACCCACCACCAGGCTCGCCCAAGCCCCCACCTGCTCCCCTCCAAAACCCTCAATTTTTTACTCAGAGTCCACAGTCCCCCATGGTTCATCTCCCCCTCTGATTTCCCCCCATTCACCCTTCCCTTCCTTCTCACAATGCCCCCCATGGTTTTCTTTATGTTCAGCACGTAAGTGAGACCATAAGGTAATTGGTTCTCTCTGCTTGACTTATTTCACTCCGCATAATCTCTTCCAGTCCCATCCATGTTGATACAAAAGTTGGATATTCATCCTTTCTGATGGAGGCATAATATTCCATTGTATATATGGACCATATCTTCTTTATCCATTCATCTGTTGAAGGGCATCTTGGTTCTTTCCACAGTTTGGTGATTGTGGCCATTGCTGCTGTGAACGTTGGCCCTCCTGTGTTTCTTTACGGCAGCGGTTCTCAGTGAGGGGTCACTTTGCTCCCCAGGGAACGCTTGGCAATGTCTGGACATACTTTTGGTTGTCACAGCTGGAAAGGGGGTGCTCCTGGCTTTAGTGGGTAGAGGCCAGGGACGCTGCCCCACATCCTGCAGGGCATGGGACAGTCCCCACAGCAAGGGACTGATGCAGCCCCAAATGTCGGTTGTGCAGACGTTGAGAAACCCCGATTTGCCGGCTTGTCACTCACCTCCCTCCACCAGGACGTGTGACGCAGGGGTTTTTGTCTGGCTTCCTCACTGCTGTCTCTGCAGCTGGTAGAGCCTTGTGTGACATAGCAGAGGCTCCATAAATCCGCCCTGACCGGAGTGATGACAACAGACATTCACTAGGTGCCGACCCGAACGGCCCGGGCTGCACGGGAGCCGAACGTGGCCCCCGTTCCTCAGAAGTGCTGCTTCTGCCGGGGAGCGCCGACCTCTCCCGCTGTGGGAGGGGGCCTGTCTCCTTGTAGAGAAATAGAACTGCAGGCAGAAATACTTAGTGATGCGACAAAACTTTTACTTGCGTGGTGCCCTGCCCCCAAACCCCATGACCCCAGACTACTCATAAGAAAACCATCGAGAGAGATTGCGCAGTGGAGAAACCCAAAGACGTCACCTGATCGCAGTCGTGTGGCATCCTGGTTCATGCCGACAGGACGTGCCATTGATGTGGTCTGATGAAATAGTACTTAACCCTCGGGGCCTCCTTTCCAGATCCCACAGCCCCAACCTAATCGTGAGAAAAACATCCAATTCCAGTAGAGGGCATCCTACAGTAGATCTGAACAGTCCTTCTCAAAACTATCAAGGTCATCAAAGACAGAGAAAGTCCAAGACACTGTCAAGGCAAGAAGCGTGTCAGGACACATGAGGCGTCGGCGTGATGTAGCGCCCTGGGTGGGTCCTGAGCAGAGAGAGGCCATCAAGTAAAAACTCATCTAATCTGGATAATGTGTGGGCTTCAGTTAATTTTATGCATTAGCTTCACTGGGCCCTAGGGTGTCCAGGTATCTGGTTCAACATTATTTCTGGGGCACCTGGGTGGCTCCCTTGGTTCAATGTCTGCCTTCGGCTCAGGTCATGCATGATCCCAGGGTCCTGGGATCGAGCCCCACATCAGGCTCCCTGCTCAGCGAGGAGCCTGCGTCTCCCTCTGCCTGCTGCCCCCTTGCCCATGCTCACTCTCTGTCTCTCAAATCAATAAATAAAATCTTAAAAAACCCACATTCATTGATCTCTGCTCTAATCTTATTTCTCTTCTTATGCATGCCTTAGGCTTTATTTGTTGTTCTTTCTCCAGTTCTTTAGGGTATAAGGTTAATTTGTGTATTTGGGATTTTTCTGTTTTTTTGAGTGAGGCTTGGATGGCTATGTGTTTCCCCCTTAGGACCACCTTTGCTGTGTCCCGTAGGTTTTGGACCGATGTGTCTTCATTCTCATTGGTTTCCATGAATTGTTTAAGTTCTTTGATTTCCTCGTTGACCCAAACATTGTGTGTGTGTGTGTATGTTATTTAGTCACCATAAAACACATCATTAGATTTTGATGCAGTGTTCCAAGATTCATTGCTTTTTTTCTCCCAAATATGTTTATTTTTTTAGTGTTCCAGGATTCACTGTTCATGCACACACCCCGTGCTCCATGCAGTACGTGCCCTCCTCAGTACCCACCACCAGGCTCACCCAACCCCCTACCCCCACCCCCCCTCCAAAACCCTCAGTTTGTTGCTCAGAGTCATTGTTTATGTACCACACCCAGTGCTCCACGAAACATGTGCCCTCCTCAATACCCACACTTTCATAAGCAGGATGGTCTTTAGCTTCCAAGTGTTTGAATTTCTTCCATTTTTTTTTCTTATGATTAAGTTCCAGTTTCAAAGCACTGTGGCCTGAGAATGTGCAGGGAATCATCTCAATCTTTTGGTGTCAGTTGAGACCTGATTTATGACCCAGTATGTGGTCTGTTCTGGAGAAAGTTCCATGTACGCTGGAGAAGAATGAGTATTCTGTTGTTTCAGGGTGGAATGTTCTGTATATACCTATGAGGTCCATCTGGTCCGATGTGTCATTCACAGCTCTTGTTACTTTATTGATTTTCTGCTTAGATGATCTGTCTATTGCTGAGAGTGGAGTGTTAAGATCTCCTACAGTTAATGTATTGTTACCAACATGTCTCTGTTGGTTAACAGTTGGCTTATATAGTTGGCTGCTCCCATGTCGGGGGCATAAATATTTACGGTTGTTAGATCTTCTTGGAGGACAGACCCTTTCAGAATGATGTAGTGTCCTTCTCTGTCTCTGACTACAGTCTTTAGCGTAAAATCTAATTTATCTGATATGAGATTCGCCACCCCAGCTTTCTTTTGAGGCCCATTGGCATGAAAGATGGTTCTCCATCCCTTCGGTTTCAGTCTGGATGTTCCTTTAGGTTCCAAATGCATCTCTTGTAGACAGTATATGGACCGGTCCTGCCGTTTTATGGGAGCATTTAGGCCGTTCAGGTTGAGAGGGATTATTGAAAGAAGTGATTTTATTGTCCTCATGTTGCCTGTGAAGTCCTTGTTTCTATCGATTGTCTCTGTGTATTTCTGTTCCGTGTCACTCTTGGGGTCTTGCTCCCTTATGGATCCCCGCTGAATACTTCTCGCCGGGCCGGCTTGGTGGTCACATGTTCTTTCAGTCTCTGCCGGTCTTGGGAGCCCTAATCTCTCCATCCGTTCTGAGGGACGGCCTGGCTGGATAAAGACCTCTTGGCTGTATGTTCTCTCATTCAGGACCCTGCGTCTGTCTTGCCAGCCCTTTCTGGCGGCCGGGTCTCTGCAGACAGGTCGGACCTTATTCTGACTGTCTCCCCTCTGCACGTAAGGAATCTCGTCCCCTAACTGCTTTCCCCATTGTTTCCTTGGATCTAAGATTTGCAAATTATATTGTACGGTGACCAACGTAACACAGTAAGACAAATCTATTTAAAAAGCCCCCACATTCTTTCCGAGTGTGTCTGTGGGGTTATTCCAAGAAGAGCTGAGCATTTGAATCGTTGGGTCCGGCAAACCGAGGACTCTCCCCAATATCGGGGGCGTCGGCCACTGTGCGGGCCGCATTCAAATTCCCCAATTTTTGGACTGTTTGAATAAATGATCTAATAATACCCAGCCATTGCGTTTGGTAACGTTATCTCCTTGATTTGTTTTAATTTGTGAGGATTTTCCTCACATTTGGTTTAGTAACGAGGTGAAAGGCACTTGCTCTGTGGACAGCAGTAGTGCGTAAGCGTATGAGTTCTCAAATCACATAGACCAGTTCTTTAAAAATATTTTTTTTTAAAGATTTTATTTATTTATTTGACAGAGACAGAGAGATCACAAGTAGGCAGAGAGGCAGGCAGAGAGAGAGGGGGAAGCAGGCTCCCTGCCGAGCAGAGAGCCCGCTGCGGGGCTCGATCCCAGGACCCTGAGATCATGACCTGAGCTGAAGGCAGAGGCTTTAACCCACTGAGCCACCCAGGTGCCCCTAAAAATATTTTTTTAACTGAAGTATCATTAACAAACGGTGTTGTATCCATGTCATAATTGTACTTGGCCATGAAAAGGATTAAGACCTTGCCACTTGCAACGACATGGATGGACCCAGTTATTCTTTTCATAAACTTGTTAGCCCAGTGATGGGTATTGAGGAGGGCACGGGTTGCTTGGGGCACTGGGTGTTTTACGCAGTCAATGAATCATGAAACACTGCCTCAAACACTAATGATGGACTGTATGGGGACTAACATAACATGATAAGATAAAATTAAAAAATAAAAAATAAAATAAAACTTATTATTCAGGTGTTAGCTACATACAGAAAAATACATGAATCGTAATTATGAAGCTTGGTGGGTTTTCACAAACGAACACACCCTTGCAACCAGCAACCTCATTGGGAAACAAATATTGTTGACACCCCAGAAATCCCCTTACCCACCCACTGCTAGACTCTCCTATCCCCAGAGGTACCCACGGTCCCACCTTCTTATCAGTGATCAGTTTTGCCTGTTTTTGAAACTTTGCAAAGTTTTGAACCATAGAAAATTAATCTTGTAACACTGAAAAAATAAAATAAACATATTTGGGGGGGGAAAAATGGTTTCTGGCTTCTTTGGCTCAAATTAGGTTTGTAGATTTATCCATATTGTTGCTCATGGCAGGTTTGTTCTCTGTCATTTATGTATGCTGTTCTTTTTTGTTTTTTGTTTTTAAAGGTTTTATTTATTTATTTGACAGAGAGATCACAAGTAGGCAGAGAGAGGGGGGGAGGCAGGCTCTCTGCCGAGCAGGGAGCCCGATGCGGGGCTCGATCCCAGGACCCCAGAATCATGACCTGAGCCGACGCCTCACCGACTGAGCCACCAGGTGTCCTATCCTTGCTGTGTAGTATTCTGTGCTATGAATGTACCACACTTTACGTAAGTGTTCTGGGGTAGAGGGTGGCGGTTTCTTACAGTTAACCACACACCTGTCCCACGGCCCAGAAACTCCCCTTCCTGTGTGGGGCAGGGTGACGGTACTAGTCTGGGTCCTGAAAGGGATTTGGGTTACACAGGCCTATACATGGGTTAAAACTTACCAAAGATTATCTGGACATTTTGCTCTAGGAAACTATGACCCCAAAAGAAGAAAGAAAAGAGCCACCAGTGAATATTGAGCTCTGGTTAGCAATGTGCCTGCGGAAATTCTGGGAGACAGCAGACTAGTGACTGCGGCTTACTTTGAGACGCAGACGAGATTAAGAGGCCCCGACGGGTGGACAGAGGGATGGAGACATTGATGGTCATGTCAGAAAGCAAGTAGCCACGTGTTCGCTGCAGCCTCTGTATCCGGAGAGCGAGGAGGGCACACAAAGTGCACGCCGGAGGGTGCCCGAGGACACGGTTCTGTTACCGCCGACCGGGCTCTCTGAGGATCCGGGGACACCTGGCGGGAGGTTCCGATCAAAAGAAGAAGCCAGCCATGGGGAGGGCTGGGGAGTTCCACGATGGAGCCACGCTTGTTTGGGTGTAAAAGTGATATTTCCGGTTTTTTCGAACACTCCAGGGAAGTCGCCGTCGTGAGAGAGCCCGTGTGTGTCCCGGGGCTGGCCCGGCAGAGCTGCAGACGCCTGGAGGAAGGGGGCTTCTCAGCCGTCCCAGGGGCTCAGGACTCCCGCCGGAGCACGGGGTGTGTCGGCCACCGCCTCCGTCCCTGGGGGGTGACCATTCTTGCTAGTCCCACCGGGCTCCGGTCACTGAATGCTGCCCCAGCTGGCTGCAGGGGCGGGCTCCAGGCCCAGAGTCCCACCCCTGGGGACCTCCGGGGGTTCTCAGCGCAGGCAGGACACAAACGCAGCTCCTGCGTTCTCGGCCGGGATGGACCGGAGGGTTCTGGGGTCCTGAAGTTTCTGCTGGAGTTGGGGAGAGGTCAGCCGTATTTCTCCACACCGAGAATGAGAGCGATTGTGTGTAGTGAACACAGGGGTCTGCGCGAGAGTGGGGTGGAGGTGCCCGAGGAGAGCCTCGACCATGGGAGGTAGAAGGGTGACGAGGGGGGGGGGTGTCTGGAAGACGGGATCCCTAGTTCCCCCTAGCGTCCCCGTTGCTTTGCTTGATTTCTGTGACCCCGTGACCTCCCCTGTGCTTCCCAGTTACATGATCCAGAACATTCCTTTTTGACTGAAGCTTATTTGGGTTGTGTTTTGGTCACATTTGCTGCTAAAATAAATCTGCAGTTTTACCAGCAAAATACAGCCCTAGTCCCTCCACCTTCGCCGCCCTCCAGCCCTGTCCAGACCGGCCCCGTCCCCTGCCTGGAGACCTGCTCGCCCCCCTCATCAGTGTCCGGGTACCACACCTGCCCCTGCGCGGCACGTCCTCCACGGGGCCGTCGGCGCAGGTGGAACCTCCATTCTGAGCACGATCGTGGGGAGAGGACAGTCCAGGCTGGAGTAGCCAGGCCCAGGGGAGATGGTGTCTCTGGGTCACTCGGCGCCTCCTTCACTGGGCAAGTAGGGAAGACCCCCAGCGGGGTAGTAAATAGAACGAAAACCTAGGCCTTTGGTACAGAGATGGAGAACCTTTTTTCTCCTACCACCCTCTTCTTTCCTGACGTATTTGCTTTTTAAGATTTTATTTATTTACTTAACACAGAGAAAGAGAGCGAGCGAGCACGTGAGCAGGGGGAGCCCGGAGGGAGAGGGAGCCTGACAAGGGGCTCAGTCCTAGGACCCGAGATCATGACCCGAGCCAAAGGCCGATGCTTAACCGACTGACCCCCCCCAGGTGCCCCTCTCTCCTGATTTGTGAGCACCGTATCAGTTGGGATGCTTTTTCCTGCAAGCAACTGAAAATCCCAAAGGAGATCAGCATCTCCTTGACTCATGGCTCCTCCAGTCAAGCCCAGCAGTCGCATCCCCCACACCTCTGCTTGTGTCCTCCTGTCCTCCCTGACTGGGACGCTCCTGCTTCCCCCTTTGCCAGACAAGGACACTGGTGATTGCATTGAGCCCACCTGGATAAGCCAGGAGGGCCCCCCAGGTCACCCCCCACCTGCGGCCTCCCGTCTGCCCAGCCACAAAACATGCTGCCAGGTTCTGGGGACCGGGATGTGGACGTCTTTGCCCGGGGTCGGGGGGTAGTATTCTGTCTACCACAGAAGGCCGGCAAGAAACTGAGGCCCTCAGGCGCACGCTCTCTCCCAAATAAATAAATAAATCTTTAAAAAAAAAAAGTGCTCCTGCTTCATGCCTCCTCGTCCTCCTCCTTCCTTCCCTCCCTCCCTCCTCAGAACCTGGAGGTCCTGCTGTGAGAAGCCCAAACCAGTTCACAAGGACACCCCGTGGGGAGGCGACGAGTAGGGGCTCTGGCCGTAAGCTGACAGCCCAAACACCGGTGGAGACACTTCCAGGTCATTCCAGCCCCCAGCCATGGCATCACCGCCGGCTTCAAGGCTTCCCAAGGCCTCTGGCCGAGGCCCCCAGACATCATAAAGCAAAGACAAACCATCGTGCTGTGCTCTGTCCCAGTTGCTGACCCAAAGACTCAGGGGGGTGTTAGCAGGGGTGGTCTGGCTCTAGGTTTGGGGTGGTTTGTCAGGCAGTACTGATAACCCAGCAGAGCTGGCCCCTCTTTGCTAGAAGAGCCCGGATCCGACATGCAGTTTGCTCAGGGAACCAGGGATTCAGCCCCCCGGAGATGATCAGGATTGCATTAGCCAATCAGAATAACCTTTTTCTCCTTTGCTGGCGATTGGTTTAGGAGTGAGCACATGACCAATCTGGCCAGTGAGATGTAATGAGGAGTCTCCCCCTGCTCCAAGGAAAAGTTTCCTCCACATTAAAAAGAATGAGACAGAAGGAGGGGCTACATTCCTCCCCTCCTTTGTTCTTTTGGATGTTGTCTTGTGAGGATGGGGCACAGGCAGCCATTCTGTGATCATGAGGGCAAAACCTAGAGACAGAAGAAGCAAATCTGATATCACTGATACATTGAATTTACTAATTTGGAATCACTCATCTATGGCCATTTTGTTAAATGAGGGAGTAAGGCCAGTTTTAGCAAGTAGAGGTGCAGGACCCCCAATTAAATTAGAGATACACACCTTTTTAAAAAGTGTAAGTATTAAAAAAAAAAGTAGAAGTATTTCCCATGCTGTATTTGGGACATACTTATTCTATTTTTCAAAGATTTATTTGTTTGTTTGTTTGTTTGTTTACTTATTTGACAGAGACACAATGAGAGAGGGAACACAAGCAGGGGGAGTGGGAGAGGGAGAAGCAGACTAACCACCCAGCAGGGAGCCCGATGCGGGGCTCGGTCCCAGGACCCTGGGATCATGACCTGAACTGAAGGCAGACGCTTAACCCACTGAGCCACCCAGGCACCCCACGGGACATACTTATTCTAAAATATCATTGGTGTAATTATGCTTCAAGGAAACTTTGTTTATATGGATTAAATTTATATGGATATAAATTTATATGGATATAAATTTAATTGAGTGTCCTGTATTTTATTTGGCAACTTTAAGAGGTAGCAAACTTATCATTGGTTCTAGAGGCAGTAGAACGTCATGGGTATAGGTTTTCTGGAGCAAGGCTGCGTGAATCCGAATCCCACCTCTTCCTGTCACTGCCGACGTGGCCTCAGGCCAGTTACTTATCTGCGATTCAGTTTTCCTTCTCTCTAAAGCAGGGAGGATGATGGTGATGATTATGGTCGTCAGTCCCTAGTATTGTTAGGAGAATGTAATTGACATGCACACATCTCGTAAGGCAGGCCTGGCCCTTAAAATGTACAATTTAAGTGCTGGCCATTATTAGAGCAAAGTGGGTAAGCGTGTGGGATCCGGCCTCAGACGTCCAAGCTTGAAATCTGGCACAGCTCCCTGCTACCCAGCATGAATCCAGTATCTTGTGTGCTTCCGTGCTTCTGATCCGTAAAGTGGAGGGACCAATAACTGCCTCATGGAGTTGCTGCTGGGAAATTGTTTGTATCACACGGAAAGCTCTTAGTGCGTGGCACACAGTAAGCCCTTAAGGAGTCAAGTCATTCTTGCTTCAACCACTTTTAAAACAGTGATTTAATTTGTTAGTTAATTTCTTAGGGTAGTTTTAGGTTCGGGGCGCCTGAGTGGCTCAGTGGGTTAAAGCCTCTGCCTTCGGCTCAGGTCATGATCTCAGGGTCCTGGGATCGAGCCCCACATCAGGCTCTCTGCTCAGCGGGGAGCCTGCTTCCCCCTCTCTCTGCCTACTTGTGATCTCTCTCTCTCAAATAAATAAATAAATAAATAACCTTAAAAAAAAAATAGAGTAGTTTTAGGTTCATAGCAAAACTGAGCTGAAGGTAGAGTTCCCATTCACCCTCGGCCCCCCAGACCGCCTCCTCCATTATCAACCTTCCCCACCGCTTATTACAAGTGATGAGATGAGCCTACTCCATTGACACGACAATATTGCCCACAATCCATAGTTTACATTAGGGTTTGGTCTAGGTGTTGTACATTCCAGGGGTTTTGATAAATGAATAATGACTGGTGTCTATCACCACCATCTCATACAAAATAGTTGCACTGCCCTGAAATTCCTCTGTGTCCCTCCTGTTTGTCCCTCCTTCTCCTCAACCCCCGACCGCCACTGATGTTTTCTCCATGCGTTTGGCTTTCCCAGAATGTCATCTAGCTAGTATCACACAGAACATAGCCTTTTCGGACTGGGCTGTTTCACTTAGTTATACACATTTATGGTCCTCCATGTCTTTTCATGACTTGGTAGCTCATTTCTTTTTAGCACCGAATAATATTCCTCAGTCTGGATAGACCACAGTTTATTTATCCCTTCACCTACTGAAAGACATCTTGGTTGCCTCCAAGTTTGGGCAGTTAGGAATAAAGCTGCTATAAACACCCCCCCCATTCAAATTTTTGTGTGGACATATGTTTTCAACTCTTTTGGGTAAATATCAAGGAGTGCAGTCACCAGATCATATAAGAATATATTTAGTTTTATAAGAAATTCCAAGCTGTCCTCCAAAGTGGCTGCCCCATTTCGTGTTCTCACCAGCTGCGAATGAGAGTTCCTGTTGCTCCATATCCTCGCCAGCATTTGGTGGTGTCAGTGTTCTGGATTTGGGGTATTCTAATAGGTTTGTAGTGGTATCTTGTTGTTGTTTAATTGGCATTTCCTTGAGATATATGATGGGGAGTGTATTTTCATATGCTTAGTTGCCATCTGTACATCTTCTTGGTGAGGTATCCCTTACAGCCTTTTGCCCATTTTTAGATCGAGCTTTTCTTGTTGTTGAGTTTTAAGAGTTCTTTGTTTATTGTGGATAGCAATCGTTTATCAGATGTGTCTTTTGCAATATTTCCTCTTAGTCTGTGGCTTCTCTTCTCATTCTCTGACTTAAGTCACTTTTAAAAGACATTTGGTATCTTGCAGCTGAATGCGTTCTTACAGAGACAGGAAAGTACTGTACTTATGTTTGGTGACATGTCCAACTATGGCTCCTGTCCTCCTTTGACCAAGTGTGGCTCATCTATTCCTTCTTGTGCCTTAAGGATGGAAAATGTTCAGAGTCAACTTATCACAAGGATTCCAGAAGAGAATCCTTTGGTGCTCTTGGAATTGTCTCAGTTCTGTATTTTCCGAGATAACATGATTTGGCTTTTCCATAGAATTTACCAGGTGCCTTATATACAATTCCAATAGTTTCAATAATTTTGCTTAAGTTAGCTATTTATTTTTTTTAATATTTATGTGATTCTTTATTTTTTCTCTTTTTCTTGTGAAATCCATGTTTTTTTCCCCCAAATATGTTTATTTTATTTTTTTGGTGTTACAAGATTAATTGTTCATGCACAACACCCAGTGCTCCATGCAATACGTGCCCTTCTCAATACCCACCACCAGGTTAGCTATTTATTGATTCCGTCAACAAATCTTTATTGAGTGCCTACTATGTGCTCAACACTGTTCTGAGTACTGGAGATACTGTAGTGAACAAAACAGACTAAAGCCCTATCTTCATGGAATTTACATTCTGGTGGGAGAGTCAGACAATGTACAAAATGCATGACGTACATGGCACGTTTGATGGTGATAAGTGCAATGGAGGGTTGGTTTCAGGCATGGCTGAATCTAGCAGCT
The DNA here is from genome assembly GCA_028646535.1 of Procyon lotor. Classification (NCBI taxonomy): domain Eukaryota; kingdom Metazoa; phylum Chordata; class Mammalia; order Carnivora; family Procyonidae; genus Procyon; species Procyon lotor. The sequence goes on along the minus strand of JAQQSY010001065.1, from coordinate 775 downwards.
TCAGTGATACCAGACTATAAAAGGGGAAAGGGAATAGGGAATGCCGGGGTGTTTGCCTCTCTGCCCATTGATACATATGGGGATTTGAGTCCAAAGAATAAGGAACGGCCCAGGAGTCTTGGCTTTCATATGTTGAGTGAAAAGGACCCAAGGAGTTAAATCCTGATGCTTTCAAGACAGAAAGCAATGGCAGGGTTGAGAGCATTAGAGGCCCTTTCTAGGGGGAGAAGAGGGAGTTCTTGGAAGGAGTGTGCAGACTTTAGGGGGTCCTTACCTCCTGCTGATACAGACACGGAGGCCTGAGCTTCCTTTGCTCCTGACAGAGTTGGTTGCCGTTGCCTGCCGCTGAAGGCTTCTAACAGACACACCCCTGAGCCGAGCCAGGCTCTGTGCTGGGCACTGAGGATGCGGAGATAAATCAGACACAGACCCTGCCCCCAAGGAGCTCCAGCCTAGAGGAGGAGCTAGCCCGCGACACGTCAACCATGGCTCGCAAAGCATCCACTGTGTGCCAACCCCAGGGACGCGTTTCACGTATGTCACTTCCTTAATTCCCATCCTAAGCTTCATGAAAGGAACTCAGAATGAACCTAAGTCACATCATGCCCCTTGCTGAATTAAAATTCTGCAGTCACCTCCCATTGTAACAGAAATAAATCCCCCCAAATACAGACACTCTGCCCCGGCTCCTGGCCTTGTCTCCTGCAAATGCCCTCCTTCTTCAGGACCCTGGAAAAATAATAACAATATCATGATAATGATCATCACCACCATC
>JAQQSY010001064.1:0-14657 GCA_028646535.1 Procyon lotor | reverse complement strand
ATTTCAGCCCCCAGCCTGACAGCCACCCCAGCTGAAACAGACTGCGGATTCGTGAGCAAAACAACGGCTGTCTGTCTGCAGCCATGCGGTTTGGGAGATCTGTATGTAGTCGTAACAGGAGCACACGTGTGCACTTTCAAACCCAGGAGCAGTTAGGGCAGCCCGCCATCATAACGAATTATCTGGCCCCAAATGTCAAAAGGCCAAGGTGGAGAAACCCCGCCTTAGAAGGCCACGCGCAGGGAGATCCTTTGTAAAGGGAATCACCCTCAGCTGTAAGTCGGGCTCAGGCCAGCTGCTTAATTTCCCCTTCAAGTGCCCTGCCCACCGTTTTTCCTATCTAGACACTGACCGCTCCTCACAGACCTGAAGTCCCCATGCACCACCGTCGTCTTCTGTTGCTTGGGAAGATGGCATGGCAGCCACTGGATGAGCCTCTCCATCGCCGGGATGGTGCTGGTTTCTGAGGCTCGATACTGCTTAATCCAGGTTTGCACCTGCTGTGGAATATAGTCCCCTGAGGAAAAGAGAATTCGAACATGATGGGCCACTCTAACATCCTCCAAAGGTTCCAGGAAGTAACCCAAGCAGTAAACGCCCTGGTAACGCTCTCCTGACAACCGATGAGTTTCTCACAGGGCACTCTGGCCACCGTGGCTCATCAGTGGGAGTGGGCGTTGCTCCCAGCCACAAGGCCTGCAAGCCTGATCCCTGGCCTCAAAGACATCCTACCAGCTTCCTAACTGCCTTTAAGAAATCCCTTTTTGGCTAAACAACAGAGGTTGGCTAAGCTCGGGGACACTGGGGCCAGACGGCCTGGGTGTGATTCCCAGCTCTGCCATTCTCTAGCTTTGTGATCTCAGACGCGTCACTCAACCTCTGCACCTCGGTCTTTCTTCATCAAAGAGATGCTCCTCAGAGTTGTTGGGAGGATAAAATATATGAAGCCCCTGGAAATGTTCCTGGAATGCAGTAAGTACTACATGAGTATTTGCTATCATTACTCAGTTGTTTGCTAAGAAACCCAAGAGATACCACCATCAAGGAACTTGTGAGTTCTTTCTGGGACAGGACACTGGAAGGAGTTCTGGAGTCAGCTCGGCTCACGGTCAAGGTCTTCAACTGACGAAACCGCGCCAAGCCTTCCTTGCTTCTTCTGGATGGACGTATGGAAACTTAAGTTCCATAGGACTATCGTGAAGGCCAACCGAAATCCATCCGGAACGGGCCAAATACTGAGCTGCACAGAAGGCCGCTCAGTGAATGATGGCCATTATACTGCCCTGATTATTGTCAATTGACAATTATTAATTGTCACTATTAATGTAATTAATAAATGAGTCATGTCCCTGGCTCTAAGCCAAGCCCGCATTCCTCAGCTGAGAGGAGAATGGTCCCCAGAAGCTGACGGGTTTGAAGACGAGGAAAGAGAGATCAGGCTCCTTCTGTGGAGTCCACTGCACAGCTGGACCATCCAGACACCGCCCTTTGCAAGATCTGGTTGGGCCATGGGAAGTCGAGATCAAAGTCCACAGGAATTTAATCCAAAACGAATCAAGCCTTTATAGAAATAACTTGTAGTCTTCAGAATCATAGGAAACAGAACACAGAAGTAAATAAAACCATAAGGAAATAATCAAGACAAATATATAACACAACTGACTTGGTCTGTTAAAAATTTCATTGACAAAAAGAGGTGGGGGGGACTGTTCTAGATTCCTTGATCAGATCCCGATGGGGGAGGAGGGGAAACTCATTTAGAAAAGATTTAAAGGGGGGCGCCTGGGTGGCTCAGTTGTCAAGCGGCTGCCTTCGGCTCAGGTCATGATCCCAGGGTCCTGGGATCGAGCCCCACATTGGGCTCCTTGCTCGGCAGGAAGCCTGCTTCTCCCGCTACCATTCCCTCTGCTTGTGTTCCCTCTCTCGCTGTGTTTCTCTCTGTCAAATAAATAAAATCTTTAAAAAAAAAAAAAGAAAGATTTAAGGGGAGGGGCGCCTGGGTGGCTCAGTCAGTTAAGCATCCAATTCTTGATTTCGGCTCAAGTCATGATCCCAGGATCCCGAGATCAAGCCCCACATCTGGCTCCATGCTCAGTGCAGTCTGCTTGAGATTCTCTCTCTCCTTCTGCCTCTCCCCCCTTCTCCCTCTCTAAAATAAATTAAATCTTTTTAAAAAAAGATATAAGGGCATAATTGATGAAATGCATCTGAATATGGACTGGGTTTTAAATATTCAGGGAAAATTGTAAATTTTCTTAGGTGTGATAATAGTATTGGGGAGTGTCCTTATTTTTACAAAATGCATACTGAAGTATTTAGGAGTCAAGTGTTAGGATCTCTACAGCTTTGTTAAATATATATATATATAGAGAGAGAGACAGCGAAACAGAGGGAAAGGGAAAGAGAAGTGACTATGGCAAAAGTTAACCATTGTTAAAATTAGTAATGGGCATATATAGTTATTGTACTATTCATATTTCTGTAAATTTGAAAATTATTATAAGTCAAATACAAAAACCATAAGAACTGAGCTGGGGCACCTGGGTGGCTCAGTTGGCTAAATGTCTGACTCTTGGTTTTAACTCAGGTCATGATCTCAGGGCTGTGGGATCAAGCCTTGCCTCAAGATCCACACTCAACGAGGAGTCTGCTTAAGGATTCTCTCCCTCTCCCTCCACCCCTCCCCCAGCTTGCATGTGCACATGCACGCTCTCTCTTTCTGTCTAAATAAGTCTTTTAAAAAGCAACACACACACGGGAGCTGAGCCTTTATGAAAGGAGCCTTCCAGGAAAATCTCCTATATTGGGGCGTCTGGGTGGCTCAGTCAGTTGAACGTCCATCTCTTGATTTCGGCCCAGGTCATGATCTCAGGGTTGTGAGATCAAGCCCCACATCGGACTCCATGCTTAGTGTAGAGTCTGCTTATCCCTCTCCCTCTGCTCCTCCCCCTGCTCTCTCTCTTTCTCTCTCTCTCTCTCTCTCCAAATAAATAAATAAATAAAATCTTAAAAAACAAACAAACAAACAAACAAACAAAAAAGGGAAAATCTCCTATATGGATTTGGGATCTCCCACCCTAAACACGCCAACCAGCAATCGTACACATTCCCTTCTCATGGGAAACAGACGCAGCTGCCCCCGTCTTTGGCTCTGTTGGCCACTGGTCTATCAGGCCTGCCAAGGCGCTAAAACATTCCTCAAGCAGATTGCCCCTCTGGGATAAGAAAAGAGGATTACATGCTCCCTGTAGGTCACTGGTGGTAGAAAGGTTCTTTGTGGTAACTGGACTGTACCTAAAGGATCTTTGCCAAAAGTCCCTCTTAATTAGAAATCATGTTTGTGTGCAATCTATTTTTTTAACAAATGTAAACCTGTGCTCTTGAATAGATAATACAGTCACCTGGCTTGGAATAAAGTGACAGAAGGGGCAAACGGAGTCTTTCTCGGCCAGCCACTCAGCTCTTTTTCCCCAAAGGCAACCCACGTGATGTGTTTCGTGGAGATATTCACTTGTGCAAGCAAATATTTAAATATATTGGAGTATGTAAGTTTATTCAAATATGCCAATGCCCTGCCCAGCGGCTGGATCCCTGACATCACTAGAGAAATTGCAGATTTCTTGAGAAGGAAGAACTGATGCGTCCGTAGCAGGATCAGTGAACCTGAAGCACAATGAGGCTGCCCTATGCTGTCGGGCTCCAAACACGGCCGGTGGCCCGGGATGCTGGCCCTTGCGTCACACGGAATCACACCAGATTTCTGCTTTGCCTCTTTGTGCTAAGAGGTCAGTGGGAAGAGCATCAAAACAGTCTCCTTTAAAAGTAAAAGGCAAAGGATCCCCTCAGACAGCACATAAGCTGCCGTCTGTCCAGGGCAGTATGTCACACCGCCCACCACCGCACCTGCCTGAGGCTTCACCTTCATTCAAAGTGCTGGGATAGCCACCACCTGTGAAGGATGGCGCACAGGATGCATTTTTTTTTAACCCAACCTTACTATTGAGAAAACTATGACAAAGTAAGGTGACTTGCCCAGGGTCCCTGACAAATTAGCATCCAAATTCTGTTCCCATGCTCTTTCCATCTTGAAACATGGATCAGTATGGAAAACATGTGTTGTTTTTGCCTACTGGCCTTTTTACTGGTGACGAGGGCTGCCAGACAAAATACAGGATACCCAGTTAAACGTGAATTTCAGATAAACCACAAATACATTTTTATTTCCAAATGAGGTGGAAGGGAACCCACACTGAGTTGGTATCCCCAGTCAACAGGTTCGAATACGGGGGTGGGATGGATCTGGCTGGCCGCGGAAGGGATGGGGAGAACCCTCTCAATTTGGGCTGGGAAGTCAGCAAACTTTCTCTTTTGTAGCCAAGTGTTTCAAACTGATTACTTGTGGGGACTCAGCTCATGTGCCCGTGGAGAGGTGGAACTTCAGGTGACCTGGCAGAAAGGGCAGGAAGTTGAGGGGAGAGTGCGGCTTCTGATGTGGTCCTACCGAAAACACGTTTTGGTTAAAAGCAGAGAAAGAAAATACAGCTTAGCTGGGAGATTCTTCCTGACTACAGCCAGGAATACATACCGATCAAGAGTCAAATACTCTTGAACTTTCCAGGGCAGAAAAAGTGAAATTCTTTGGCTCGTGCTAGAGTTTGTGCATGGAGACAGTGGTATTGGTGGCTTTAAAATTGTGTGTGTCTGTCACATAGGTAGAATGTTACACTTCGATACACCTGACTTAAAAAAAAAAGGCAAGAAAGAAGAAAAAACCTGACAATAACACTGAGGATAAGGAACAACAGGAACAGTAAAAAACAAGCAGAAACAAACTCTACCAACAAAATGCCTTGGCATAATAGCATTTTAAAAGTCTATCCCCGTTGAAAAAAAAAAAAAATAAAAGTCTATCCCCGTTGAAAGAATATTTAGGGGAAAGAGTATAAAGTAGGGGCGCCTGGGTGGCTCAGTGGGTTAAAGCCTCTGCCTTCGGCTCAGGTCATGATCTCAGGGTCTTGGGATCGAGCCCCGCATCGGGCTCTCTGTTCAGCAAGGAGCCTGCTTCCTCCTTTCTCTCTGCCTACCTGTGATCTCTCTCTCTCTCTCTCTCTCTGTCAGATAAATAAATAAAATCTTAAAAAAAAAAAAGAGTATAAAGCAGAAGAAGGTATCTTAAGTGCTCTCGGCCAGTACCAGAAAAAATAAAGATTGAAATGGTCCAGCAAGATCAAAGTTGCAGGGAAGAGAGTTTCTGTAGGCCAGGAAGGGAGATATCTGAGGACAATATATCTAGGTGAATGACACCTCCATTAAAATGAAACTGGATTTCCAAGTAGGGGGCTAAGAAGCCCCCTCACATTTAGCAAACACTAGGTGCACGTACACCCTGACATCATGCAAATCCTGAAAACAGGGGCACCAATGAGGAACCCGTCAGCACAAAAGACAAATGGTCTCCTGCTCACCGTGTTTCCCGTAGTCTTCTAGGCCTGCAGCCTTGAGGTCCACACTGTGAATTTTGCACAAGACTCTGTTCATGGCAGTGTATATGGCCCGCCTCTGGCTGGGCTCCAAGCCTGGCAGAGAGGGGTCTCTGTAGATGAGGCCTGGGCGGTACTCCATCAGATAGAAGGGTGTGCCGATGACCCTGGGAGGGACACAGATGGGGGTTTCAGCCCAGCTCATAATATGGCAGGCTATTTATTAGTCATGGCATTTTTTTTTTTTTTTAACGATTATTTATTTTAAAAAGTGTGTGCGCATGAGAGAGAAGGGAGGGGCAGAGGGAGAAAGAGAGAGAGTCCTCAAGCAGACTCCCCACTGGACGTGGAGCCCAATGTGGGGCTCGATCCTGGGACCCTGAGATCATGACCTGAGCCGAAAAAAAGCCAGACACTCCAAGGAATGAGCCAGCCGGGCGTGCTGACACTGCTCTTTCTAATTGTCCTGTCTGTTTGCTCTAAGTGCTGAGGAACGAGTTCAGACCCAGAGTGCTGGACATCTCCTTTCCTTCATACATAAACACAGAGCGTTAGAAGTACCCCATCCCAAACCAGTCCACACACACAGCCCTGACTATACGTTTTTGCCAGCATGTCTCTCTTGCGTTTGGTCCACAAACCTTGTGCAATTGACAGGAATGAAGTTTAAATGTGATAATGGAGGAAAGCAGCATGTTGGGGTGGGGAACTTCGGAGCCACACAGAACCAGGTTTAAATCCCGCCTCTGCCCCTTCCTAGCATCATGATTGTGAGAGACTTACTAACTCCCTCTGGGCTTTGTTGTTTTAATCTGTAAAACTTCAAAGGGCTTTGTAAGAATTAGGTAAGCAAATCTACATGGATTGCCTGGTTCCAATGAGGCTTCAATAAATATCCCTTCTTCTTATTGATGTTATTTCTGTCATTCTCTGGTAGTGTGAGTGACACATATACTACTCTGTGTTATTAAGGTGACACACCAAACTCTCATTAATCCATTTTTAGTCATTGCTAGAAATCAGTTTACTATTCTAAAAAGTTGCTTTGAAAAGGCTACCATTAAAACTGTTTATCCTGACTTGACCGTGGGCTAGATATTAATTTATTATTAAGTTATTGTTAATTATCTTAAATATAATAACACTGCTGTCATTATGAAAGAAAATGTCATTATTTTTAGGTGGTTTATGCTATATGCAACTTACTTCAAAAGATTCAGCCAAAAATAATTGATATAGAGAAAGTGAGAGAGAAAACAGTTACTTATTTATAAAATGTACAAAGTATTAAAATTATTAGATTGTATAATTATTGCTATTACATAAAGTTATTCACATAAGATACATCTATACACATACATATATACATATAAAAAGCAAATATGGCAAAATGTTAATGTTTTAACCTAGATGAAGGACTCTTTATACTATTTTTTCTTCTTTCAACTTTTCCCTATGTTTCAAAATTTTCTTAATTAAAAAGGTGGGACAAAAAGAGATAGATTCAAAAAGCTTATTACAAAGCAGTTTAGAAGGACCACAATAAAAAATTAACAAAACAAGCAACATGAAAGCAGGTGGATATAAATTTTTAAATGATATAGAATGTTTTCTACCAATTTTCACAAAACCAGGCATTTCTTTCAGGATAACTTAAAGATCTGTGAATTTCTAAGGGAGGTTGCTATAAAGTCTCTTTTTTCTCCCACCCAAATTGTATTTGTCTTCACTCTAACAAACTGGGATTTGAGCCACTATATGGGTTCTTCTCTTCTGTAGTTTGAATATGTAATAAAAGGAATAAATTGGAACATTACCCTGAATCTTCACAGAGGTCAAGAACTTTGGGGACAGGCACTCCAGCATTGTCAAGGGCTTTCATTATCCTGCTGGAACAAACAGAAATGAGGAACAACAGTGCTGGCTGAGTTGATGAAATTTTTTTTTTTTTTAAGATTTTATTTTTTTTAATTTGAGAAAGAATGCATGAGAGAGAGAGCAGGGAAAGGGCAGAGGGGGAGAGAGAGAGAGAGAGAATCCCAAGCAGACTCCATGCTGAACGTGGAGCCTGACTTGGGGCTTGATCTCATGACCCTGAGAGCATGACCTGAGCTGAAATCAAGAGCTGGATGCTTAACCGACTGAGTCACCCAAGGCACCCCCAAGGAGGGAATTTTTAAATGTTTTAAATAGAAAAATAATGACTCGGTCTTATCACCAGTATTTGGCCCCTGCTTTTGCCTGCCTGGTGTCCTTTCCCTGCTTCATGTTCTGATAATAATACGTAGGCTTTCCTTTGAGAAATGGCTCTCTGTAGCTACTGTCACTCCACGTGGATTGAGTGGCGCTGACCCAATCTGTGGTTCCAAGGAAGGGCACAAGAGCCAGCTTGAGCTAACCTGAACAGTGCATCCTCCTGACCCCAGACGATGGTTCATATTGGGCCAGTGAGTCAATCTCAGGAGATATGCTGGAACATTCACAAAGGTTATAGAGGAAAAAGAGTGGAGAGATGGAGGGAGAGAGAATGAATGGGTCCTGGTGATGTTATTTGGGCCCCTGGATCTAGTCATGCCTGAAAGATTTAAATTATGAACCCAATACATTTTACCTCTCCATTTATTTATTTATTTATTTATTTATTTATTTATTTATTTATTTATTTATTTATTTAATTTATTTTTAAGATTTTGTTTATTTATTTGACAGAGAGAGAGAGAGAGAGACAGCGAGAGAGGGAACACAAGCAGGGGGAGTGGGAGAGAGAGAAGCAGGCTTCCCGCCAAGCAGGGATCCCGATGCGGGGCTCAATCCCAGGCCTGTGGGATCATGACCTGAGCCGAAGGCAGATGCTTAATGACTAAGCCACCCAGGCACCCCTTACCTCTCCTTTTAAAAAACAAAACAAAACACTTAAGTTAGTCCAGATGGGTTTCTGTCCCTTGCAGCTAAAAAACAGTAACATGCTACCTTAAAATGGTAAATATTTTGGTGGGTTCCTTTCTAATATTTTTGTTTTGGTGCAGAAGTCTTTAAAAAAAAAAAAAGTTGGGGGCGAGCCTGGGTGCTCGGTCAGTTGGGCATCTGCATTCAGCTCCGGTCATCGTCCTAAGGTTCTGAGATCAAGCCCCACATCGGGCTCCCTGCTCAGCCAGGAGCCTGCTTCTCCCTCTGCCTGCTACTCCCCCTGCTTGCGCGCTCTCTCTCTGTCAAATAAATAAATAAAATCCTAAAAAAAAAAAAAAAGTTAGGGGAGCCTACTGGCTCAGTTGATAGAGCGTGCAACTCTTGATCTTGGGGTTGTGGGTCCAAGCCCCATGCTGGATGTAAAGAGTACTAAAAAAATACAAGACATAGGGTAGTACTATATGTGGTTTGTATCTGTTTTTATTATAATTTTATCCTGACATTTTTGTGTTATTTAAGCGTACTTTTGTTGGCTACAGTATCAGCAGAGTCATTAAGGCTGGGCTGTCGAATCCTACCGCCCTGGGTGTGAAGCCAAACTCTGTCACTCACATGCTAGTTGTGTGTTCCAGGGGATGTTGTTTAACATCTTTAAGCCTCGTTTCCCTCGCCAGTAAAATGGGGATCATAATAGTAACATATCATGAGTTGTTGTGAGAATGCTTTGGGTTCATACCACATCCAAAGCATTTATTATAGTGCCTGGTGCATACTAAACACTCAGTAAATGTCATCTGTTACTCTTGTTGTCTTTGTTGCCACAAATAGATATGGCAAGGTTTGATCATTTCCTGATTATTGTCATTAAGGCGTTTCCAATTTTTTATTATAAATAATACCGTGGTGGCCATATTAATGCATAAAGCTGTTTTCCCTATTGAGAATTTTTTTTTTGAGAATTATTATTATTATTTTTTAATTTTTTAAAGATTTTATTTATTTGTCAGAGAGTAACACAGCGAGAGAGGGAACACAAGCAGAGGGAATGGTAGCGGGAGAAGCAGGCTTCCTGCAGAGCAGAGAGCCCGATGCGGGGCTCGATCCCAGGCCCCTGGGATCTGACCTGGGCCGAAGGCAGACGCTTAACGACTGAGCCACCCAGGCGCCCCGAGAATTATTTTTTAAAGAGAGAGTCCTCTAACTAGAATTATTAGATCTAAAAGTGTGACTACTCTGGGGTTTTTCATAAATTATTCCAAAATTGTCCAAATATACACTTAGCATTTTATAAGCAGAAACCATATTATATCTCACCTTCAAATGCACATTTTATTCCTTTACCAAAATGGGAATTCTCTGCATTCCTGGATTTTTGGAATGTCACTGCAGCGCCCCCAGAATTACTCAGTACTCTGGGAATGTCAGAGAGCGTTTGCAAGCAGGATGTGTGAGAGCACAGTGGGGGCTTATATTTTAGGGCTTCCCTCCTGTAAATATACACCTGCTCCTGCGTGGGCACATACATAAATGCTCAGAAATAGGTATAGGTTTTCTCCTCTGATGACCCCCTAAGGCTTCATCATCATCAGTCTCCAGTGCCTATAATACCTGGAGAAGTTAGATTCCAGGAACTAAAAAGTCCCAAGGACAGAGAGTCCAATGACAGTGTGAACAAGAAGGGGCCAGGGGACATCCATTTCTCTTACTACTCTGCAACACTCATTCTGCAGAGCATCGGGGGCTGGAAGGAAGAAGTGAACAGAACAAGAGAAAGGCTTCCAGGACAGTAAGCCCCTCGGTGGAGCCCATCCAGAATTTTCTAGTTTGGAGCTAGGTTTTGCAACCTACTATGTTTAAATTTTCCTATTGGCAAAGGGGCTGGGAGGGGGTGTGATACATTTATTCTTTTACACATTTTATTATGGAAAATTTTAAACATATCTCCGTAGAGAGATTGTTACGACAACCCCCCACATGCCCACTGCCCAGTTTCAACAACTGCCACCTCATGGCCATACTTGTTTTGGCCTCAGCCCCACCGATACACCGAATATAAGGCTAATGATCTTAAAGTGTTTAAGACTCAAGGGTAAGACTAGTGGGTATTTCAGGAATGCCTTTTTTCACCCAGAGGTTCCCAAAAAAGTCTGGTTTTCTAGAGGAATAGGTATAGAAAAGAGAAAACAAACTTCTGAATAAAATTAGGTTACATGTTCTTATCGGAAATAATTTTGGTATTTCACACTTGCAGATTTAAATGTGTCAGGGCTCTCTGATGGGGTGCTGGCTTGTCAGTTTGGGGCGGAGCTGCGGGGGCTGGGGGTGAGGACACCCCGGCTCTGAGAAGTTACCTGAACTCCCTCTCCAGTGTGTGGGTGGGTGGAACAAGTGTCCCCGGGGGTTTCCTCCTCAGAACCAGCTGGTGGTTACCGAGCCTCACGTAGTAGGTTGGCCTGGACTGCCCATGATCAAACTGGAGGAGTTCCAAAGGACCTGCAAGTTGGAAAATCAAGAAAACAGAAGCAGTTCTGGAGGACAGAGCCGGGCATCCCTGCTTCCTAACAAGTGCCACGCTTGGGGTGCAGAACATTCTGATTTGGGCCAGTCAGTTGGTGTACCCGACCCGCCCAGCTCAGGTCCACTACCACGTGGCAAAGCCCACCCCGTTTCTACCACTGTCATTCTCACTTTGTACAGGTGTCCGATTTTGTCCCTCTTGCCAACTCCCGTTCTGTGAAGCAAAGCATTTTTTGGTTCTGTTGATCGGCCACAAGCAGAGTCGTGGCAACCCATCGGGCAAAATGGAATGCTTTAGCCTAAGGCTGAACAGGGCCCTTGTGTGTCCCTCAGCCCAAACCCGGCCAAACCACGCCCGACACCGGCGTGACGGCTGAAAGGAGCTTCTGCAGAGGCCGACAGCCTGAGCAAGTGCTTTCAGGGAATGTGCTCTCCCACCCCAGTGGGCTGAACTCTGTGGCTCCTGCCCAGGAACACCCTGATTGACCCTCGGCTTCATAGCAAGACTGAACTCCGGACATAGACTCATCTCACGTGGTCAGAAGAGCAGGCAGTGGGAGTTTGCCTGAGTTCTCTGGCCTGCTCTGACAGAGCCCCTCGGGTCCAAGAGGCCCTGGAACAATCCAGTCCCTGGAGAACAGAACTGTGAGGTGCCACACAGAAAGTCTTTTTCAAGGATTGAATGGGTGGAGGCAAGACTTTATCACCAGGTGGAAATGTCTTCAAAAGCCCCTGAGGCAGCTGTTTTTCTGAGGCTGAAATTCAAAGAATGAAAGAGGGACCTTGTCCCATTGTCAACTCAGGGAACTTCTTCAGTCACTTTCACAAAACAGGCTATCCGTCTCAAAACAATCAGACACACTCCAGGGGTCCTCGGCAGGTACCACCAGCTCCAGGTCCCAGGGGATCCCCGCGACCCCACACCCGCAGGTGGAAGAGGGGTCTGTGACCTCTTGGGGTTAATGCTTTTTCCCGGACAAGACCGAAAGCTGCGCTCGGATCCACTGAGCCCAACGGCTCTTTTCCTCATCACACCGCCTCTGTCTCCAGCATATTCCACCAGGGTTTCAAAGGGAGAGCCAGACTGAAAGCTGAGCCTTGAGAGAGTCAGCAAAACACAAACATGTAAATACCTGTGCTTTGGGTCCCCAGTAAGTCTTTGAGGTACTTCTCCAAGGAATCTCGTGGAATTTCCATTGTTTTTCTCACAGGGCCAGTGTTTGGAATAACCATTCTCAACGTAAAGCCTAACAGGGTTTCTAATTCCTTTATGGCAGTCTCTGGGTCATCAACCTGGTTTCAAAGAGAATATTGAACATGTATCACCAGTCAATCCTGACCTGGCCTCCTGTCTGTTCTCCAAAAGGGTTGTTCTTTTTTTTTTTTTTCTTTTTGAGAGAGAGGGAGAGCACAAGCAGGGGGGAAGGGGCAGAGAAAGGGACAAGCAGACTCCCTGAGAGCCTGATGTGGGGCTTGACCCCAGGACCCGGGGCATCCCAGGACCCGAACGCAGCGGCTTAGCAGACTGAGCCACCCAGGTGCCCCAAAGGATAGTTCTTTAGAGGGAGACAGCCAAGAAGTCGGGTCTCTGAGCAAGGGCCTTGGAGGCCAGGAGAGTCAGCTAACGAGGAAGCTGTAGAATGAGCTTCCCCCTCCCATTTAATTCCTAACCACATTAACCATTCTCTCCGCTAGGAAGAGTGCCAGTTAAGCACTCTGGTGCTCCTTCATGCCAGGAGGCCGCATACAGCAGTGCTCCTTCACACCAGGAGGCCGCATACAGCAGCGCCCACCCTGTCCCGATGGCCCGTGGGCTTCATGGCGGAAAACCCGAACGTCGGAAGCCGGTGGGAGACCTCCTCTCGTGGTTTCTCACACTTCACAGCCATGACCTGGGGGGCCCGTGCGGCTGGTAGCTGCTGGCTGCCCACCCAGAACAGCGTCACCAGGACAGCCTAACTGCCATCCCAAACCTCTGAAGCCTGCCAGCCACCTCCTTGTGTAATTCTCTTTTTTTTAAGATTTTTTTTTTTTTTTGAGAGAAAGAAAGAGAGCATGAGAGGGGAGAGGGTTAGAAGGAGAAGCAGACTCCCCGCTGAGCAGGGAGCCCAATGCGGCGCTTCATCCCAGGATTCTGGGATTATGACCTGAGCTGAAGGCAGACGCTTAACCAACTGAGCCACCCACGCGCCCCTCCTTGTGTAATTCTTTTCCCAAACTGCCTTCTTAGTATGTGTTTGTCCTCCTTCCCTTTGAAAATGCGAGTGGCTCATCACATAGATTTCCTAATAAAAAAAATAAGACTATAGCAGCTGGGGGGGAACTACTAAACACAAGGATGATTGTGCACAGCCACACAGAAATGCTTAGGCTAGTGCCTGGTGCACAGCAAGGGTTCAAAAAATAGTGGCCATTACCTGAATGGTGTGAATGCCAAGGCTGGCGGCTGCTTTTAGATTTGGTCCAAGGTCATCAAGAAAAATGGACTCAGAAGGCTGCAGGCTGAGCCGCTCCAAGCACAGCTTGTAGATCCTGGGGTCTGGCTTACAGACACCTTCTACGCACGATTCCACGACCTGAGCGAGGGACAGGAGTGAGAGGTGAGTGTCCCTAAAAGGCAGGGCTCCCACATGCGTACTGCCATAGTTTTTGAAGAGAACAATATATGGACAGTTGAGATTTGTTGTAACAAGTAACTTAGGCCTGTTATGATGTAAAGTGATGTTGCTTTTTAAAGTTGGATCTGGAGATCCTGGATTACTACCTGGGGGCAAGCTCAGAAAACCAGAGTTCTTCAGACACAGTGACCTTGTGCAAACAGTGAGGCCATGATGGGCCTCCATATCCTCAGCAGTAACATGGGGGTACAAATAGCTCTCTTACTTATTGTAGCAGTTGTTGAGAACTTCACCTTTTTATTTTTTTAATATTTTATTTTTTTTAAAGATTTCATTTATTTATTTGACACAGAGAGAGTACAAGCAGGGGGAGCAGCAGGGAGAAGGAGAAGCAGGCTCCCGCTGAGCAGAGGGCCCAATGCGGGGCTTGATCCCAGGACCCCAGGATCATGACCTGAGCCAAAAACAGACGCTTAGGGGCGCCTGGGTGGCTCAGTGGGTTAAAGCCTCTGCCTTCGCCTCAATTCATGATCTCAGGGTCCTGGGATCGAGCCCCACATCAGGCTCTCTGCTCAGCAGGGAGCCTGCTTCCTCCTCTCTCTCTGCCTGCCTCTCTGCCTACTTGTGATCTCTCTCTGTGTCAAATAAATAAATAAAATCTTTAAAAAAAAAAACAAAACAAAACAGACGCTTAACCAACTGAACCACACAGGTGCCCCTGTTGAGAAGTTTAAATGAAAGCTGAATGAGTTCCAAAATGCCAAAGCACTTTACTAATGTTAGATATTGTGGCTACACAGAAGAGCTTTAGGAAAAGTACTTCACCATTTTTTCAGGCACTGTTTACTAGTACAAAAGACACATGACCTTAACGTCTATATTTCAGAAGTTAAAACACAAAATAGCCACCCTCGACTTAGATAAATCCCATGGGAGGATGGATGCTGAAGAGACTGTTCATGGCAAAGATACAGTTCCTTTATGTGAAGGGCTCCTAACAACCTTGCTTCAAATCAGGTATGTGATCTGGAACTAGCAAGGGTGGGAGGCTGCCAGGGGGTACAGGAGCACCCTGCAAAAGCTGTCCCAGTGCCAGGCTACCTCGGATCTACAACCCCCTGCAGGTCCTCACACT